>JAQZBX010033425.1:0-25380 GCA_029593785.1 Cabassous unicinctus | reverse complement strand
ATTGTTGGAGAAGATGCTGAGAGTCAGAGCATAAAGGGTTAAGCATTTAAAAAGCATGCCTGCTGGAGAAGAAACGATAAGCAAATGTCTCCAAGGTCTCTGTGTACTGCAGACGTCAGTAGGAGGAAGCAGAGCGGGATGACCCCACCACTAAGAAGTTACTGTATAAATTCCTAAGAAAAACTATCTAGTAATACAGGAACCGGCAGCTCTCCTACATGCCAAGCAGAGGAACTAGTGAAAGATGCCCTATTTTTGTTATCAGCTTTGTAGTATAAAAAGCAGCTTCAGCCTAAATAAACTTGCCTGCATTCCTCATAGAGTGAGGTCTCCTGATCCCAATCTTTCTTTGGATCGTTCCTGGCACCATCTACCTCCATGTTAATTTACAACACTTGATAGAAAAGGGCAGGCTTGTTTTGAAGAGACCGTTGGTAAAAATATGGATGTTAAAAATACTTCTGTGCAAATATTCTCACTGTCCTGATTTTGTGATAATCAGGTTAAGCTAAATATTTGCTATTATTAGAAACTATGCATGTGTCCCAGACCTAGTTTTTCTCCCTAGGTCTGGTTTTTAGAATGCTGATGATAAACTAAGCTTGATTTATTATATTACCATCCTGTATGGGAAAAGACTGTAACTTTGGGTACCTTTGGTAACCTTAAGAGATATAGCAGGGACACAGATGTGGCTTGGGTGGTTGGGCCTTCGTCTCCCATATGGAGGGACCTGGGTTCAATCCCTGGGACTTCCTGGTAAAAATAAAAAAAAGAAAAATATAAAAGGCCTGTGGGCCACCAGGCCCTGTGCGTGGGGGCGCTGCCAGTCTCCGTGAGTGAGTGAGCCGTCAGGCCCTGTTCACAGGTGCGCCATCAGGCCCCGTGTGTGGATGCACCATCAGGCCCTGTGAGCCATGCAGCAAGATGATGACATAACAGGAGAGTAACACCAGGGAGAGCCAAGATGAGACAAGCTGAAAAACCAGGAATTAAGGTGGTGCAGGAGGTAGGACGCCTCCCACATCAGAGGCTCTGAGGATCAAATCCCATGAAGACAGGAGGAGAAGGATGAGAGGAGAGGACAGGAAACAGACACAGAGTTGCCCAGTGAATGGACACAGAAACAGCAAAAATGGTGGGGGTGGGGAGATAAAAATGGATAAAACTAACTAACTAAATAAATAAATCCTTTAAAAAATGTATAGGAGAGGAAGATACAGACTATAGTTAGTAGTAATACTTTAACGATGCTCTTTCATGATTTGCTAACAAATGTTTCACAATAGTGCAGGGTGTTTGGGGGAGGTGATGTGTGGGAGACCTGTATGATATTATGCATATTCGTTTTGTAAGTTTACACACACACACAAAGTGAAAAAAAAAAACAAACCCATCTGTTCAGATGCAGCCTATTAAAAAAAGCAACAACAACAATAAAAATACTTCTTATGAGGCCTTAGACAGAAATGATGACTATGTCATTTCAAACTGAAAGGAAGGTGATTCTTGCTTTAAAGTGGCAGAGAACTTGGCATAATTGACTGATGTTAGATGGAAGGCAGAACTTGAAAGTAATGAGCTTGGATATTTAGCTGAGGAGCTTTCCAAACTAATTGGAAAGTGTGGCCCAGCTTCTCCTTGCAGCTTATAGTAAAATGCAAGAGGAAAGGGATGAGCTAAGAACTGAACTCCTAGGCCCAAAGAAACCAGAAACTGATGGTTTGGAAAATTCTGAGCTTCTGGAAAGCGAGTCCTCAGAGAATAGTGCCCCATGTGAGGATTTAACTGAACGTGGAACAAGCCAGTCAGTTCAGTAAGTCAGGATTGGATGCAGCTATCCAGGAAGGATCTATGGAAAGTCTTACTGTCTGACAACTTGGACCCCTCTTTCCTGCTTGTGACTCCTACATGCTTTTTGCAAGAGCTGCATGAACAGAACCACTGCCAACCTGGATCAAAAGAGACAGAAAAGGGACAAACTGAAGGAAAAATGACTTCAAAGGCAGTACCATGGAAGTTGAGGTCTGGACTGAAGACATCTTCATAGGCCTGGAGAGCAAACCCACCCATGTGTGTGGAAAGGCTGAGCATGCCCCTGTATTAGTCAGCCAAAGGGGTGCTCATGCAAAATACCAGAAATCTGTTGGCTTTTATAAAGGGTATTTATCTGAGGTAGAAGCTTAGAGTTACCAGGCCATAAAGCATAAGTAACTTCCCTAACCAAAGTCTATTGCCACGTGTTGGGGCAAGATGGCTACCGATGTCTGCCAAGAATTCAGGCTTCTTGGAGTCCTCTCTTCCCAGGGCTCCGTTTCTCTCTGGGCTCAGCTGCGCTGCTCCCTCCACAAGGCCAGCTGTAGACTATCAGGTAAACAGCTCTGTCTCTCTTCTCAGGGCTTCTGTTGTGTCTAAGGAGCTGTCTCTATTCCTCTGTTCTCCTGTGTGTTCACTTCCTGGATTCCAGCTCAAAACTCAGCATCAAGACTCCAACTCACTTTTCTGCTCTGCCATGTAGTTTTATCTGTGAGTCCCCATCCACCAAGGGGGTGGGGACTCAACATCCTACTGATGTGGCCCAATCAAAGCCTTAATCATAATTTAATCATGCCCAGGTTCAGACCAGTTTATGAACATAATCCAATATGTATTTTTGGAATTCATAAACAATGCCAAACTGCCACAGCCCTGGAGTTTGAAGAAACTGGGCCTTCTATCCCTTGATTTGGGAAGAGTATCGGCCACCCCAGGCTTCAGAGAAGGTAGAGCACATTCCCTGGGGACTGGGCAGAGTTTGGCTCCCACCCCACTGTTCTGAGGGGGTTGAGCCTGTGCCTCAGAGATTGGGGAAGACTCTGGCTATCACTCACAGTGTTCTCAGAGGGTGGCCTAGTTTTTAGCCTCCACCAAATTGCTTGATGAAAGTGGAGCCAAGAACTTGGCCACTGGGCAAGTGCTTGGAAAGGGTGGGACTGCAGCTCCATCAGGCACTGAGCATGAGAAACCCTGATTCTATAGATGACTCCCAGACTTTGAAACCTAATGGAGCATGCCCTGTAGGTTTTCACAACCATTTGAGACCCTTGACTCCCGTTTTCCTTCCAAATTCTTCCTATGGCAATAGGAATATTTATCCTGTGACTGCCCCTTCTTTATATATTGGAAGCAGATGACTTGTTTTGTAAATTTCACAGGTCTACAACCAGAGGGGAATTTTGCTCCAGGACAGACTACATGCCTATAACTGATTTTGATGAGATTTTGTACTAAATGCTGTTACTGAAATGATTTAAGGCTTTTTGAAATATTGTGATAGAATGAATGTATTTTGCATGTAGAAAGAACATGCATTTTGAGGGTTCAGAGGGTGGAATGTGGTAGTTTGAGTGTTTTGTGGACCCCAGAAAATTATGTACTTAAATGGAACCTATTGTAAACCCTTGATCAGTTAAGTGCTGTTTGTTTAGATTACTCCAGTAGGGCATAACCTGGGGTGGGTCTTAATCCTCACTGGAGTCCTTTAAAAACAGAGGAATAAAAAGCCACATACACAGAACAAAAGCTACAGAAACAGAGAGGAGCTCAGAAACTGAGAGAGAAGACCGTGGGAGCCAGAAGTTGAAATAAGCCACTTTAGCCAGAAACTGAAAGCAATGAGGCCTGGAGGAGAAGAGAGAGATGAGTGGACATTGCCATATGCCTAATTGCACATAGTTGCACATCTTCTGATGCTGCTGCCATGTGTTTGATCACCCACAGCTGCAGCTCAAGGAGAAGACATCTATGATGATGTCTTGATTTGGACACTTTCAGGGCCTCAGAACTGTAAGCTTATAAATTAATAAATCCCTGTTGTAAAAGCCAACTCATTTCTGGTATATTGCTTTGACAGCAATTAGTAAACTGAAACAGCGTTATATAGCAACTTTCTGAGGAAGCACCAAAATATCTTCCACAGGGTCTACCCTATTTTACATTCCCACCAACAATGAATGAGTGTTCTTGTATCTCCACATCCTCTTCAACACTTGTAATTTTGTGCTTTTTAAAATAGTAGTCATTATAGTGGGTGTGAAATTGTATCTCATTGTGGTTTTGATTTGCATTTCCCTAATAAATAATGATGTTGAGCAACTTTTTGTGTGCTTTTTTGATCATTTGTATATCTTCTTTGAAGAAATGGCTATTCAAGCCTTTTGCCCATTTCTCAATTGGGTGTTTCTCTTTTTGCTGTGGAGTTGTAGGATTTCTTTATATTCAGGGAATTAAACATTCATCAAATACGTGATTTCAAAATATTTTTTTCCATTGTGTAAGATGTCATTTTACTTTCATGAACAAAGTCCTTTGATGAACAAAAGTTCTAAATTTTAATGAGGTTCCATATGCCTACTTTTTTTTTCTTTCTTGTGCTTTGGGTATAAAGTCTAAGAAACCATTGCCTAATACAAAGTCCTGAAGATGTCTCCCTATGTTTTCATCTAGGAGTTTGATAATTTTGATTCTTATATTTAGGTCTTTGATTCATTTTAAGTGGATTTTTGGATACGGTCAGAGGTAGGGATTCACCTTCATTCTTTTGCATAAGTACAACCAGTTTTCCCAGCACAATTTGTTGAAGAGACTATTCTTTACCGATTGAGTGGACTTGGCAACCTTGTCAAAAATCAGTTGGCCATAAATGTGAGGGTTGATTTTTGAAGTCTCCTTTCAATTCCATTGGTCTGTATGTCTGTCCTTGTGCCAGTACCATGCTGTTTTGATTACTGTGGCTTTGTAATAAATCTTAAGATCAGGAAGTGTTAGCTCTCCAACTTCATTCTTCTTTTTCAAGATGGCTTTGGCTATTTGGGGCTTCTTATCCTTCAATATAAATTTGATGATTGGATTTTCCATATCTGCAAAGAAGGCTGTTGCATTTTGATTGGGATTGTGTTGAATCTGTAAATCTCTTTGGGCAGAATTAACATCTTAATAGTATTTAGTTTTTCAATCGGTGAACACAATGTCATTCCATTTATTTAGGTCTTTAAAATTTCTTTTAGTAATGTTTTATATTTTTCTAAGTACCAGCCCTTTACATCCTTGGTTAGATTTATTCCTTGATATTTGATTCTTTTAGGTGCTATAGCAAATGGAATTTTGTTTTGATTTTTTCAGATTGTTCATTATTAGTGTGTAGAAACACTACTGATTTTCACATGTGTATCTTGTACCCCACCAGTTTGCAGAATTCATTTTTTAGCTCTAACAGATTTCTTGTGGATTTTTTCAGGATTTTCTGTATATCCGCTCTTGTCTACAAATAGGGAAAGTGGTAAAATTGGACATCCTTATTTCGTTCCTCAACTTAGAGGGAAAGCTTTCAGGTTTTCATCATTATGATCTTAGCTGTGGGTTTTTCATATATGTACTTTATTATGTTGGAGGTGTTTCTTTTTATTCCTAGTTTTCTATGTGTTTTCATCCAAAAGGTGCTGGATTTTGTCAAATACCTTTTCTGTTCAGTTAAGATGATCATCTGTTTTTTTTTTTTCCCTTCATTTTATTAATGTGGTGATTTACAATAATAGATTTTCTTATGTTGAATCACCTTTGCATAATTGATAAATCTCACTTGATCATGGTCTATATATTTTAATGTGCTATTGGATTCAGTTTGCTGGTATTTTGTTGCAAATTTCTGCATCTATCTTCATAAGAGATATTGGTTTGTAATTTTCTTCCCTTGTGGTATCTTTTCTATCTTTAGTAATAAGGGAATAGTGGCCTCAGAGAATGAATTAGGAAGTGTTTCCTCCTCTTCCTTTTTTGGAGAAGAGTTTTTGCAGGATTTGTGTTAATTCTTCTTGGAATGTTTGATAAAATTCCCCTGTGAAGTAATCCTGTCCTAGGCTTTCCATTTTTGGGAGATTTTTGATTACTGATTCAATCTCTTTAGTAGTTATTGGTCTGTTGAAATTTTCTATTTCTTCTTGCATCAGGTAGTTTTTATGTTTTTATATTTCTTGGAATTTGTCCATTTCATCTAGGTTATCTAATTTGTTCATGGTATCCTCTTATAGTCATTTTTATTTCAGTGGGTTTAGTAGAAATGTCCCTCTTTTCCTTCCTGATTTTAGACACTTGTATCCTTTCTCTTTTTCTTTTTTAGCTAAAGGTTTGTCAATTTTATTGATCTTTTCATAGAACCAACTTTTGGTTCAGTTAATTTTATTTTTTAAATGTTCTGTTTCATTATTTCATTCTGATCTTAAACATTTACTTCTTTCTGCTCACTTTGGGTTTGGTTTGCTGTTGTTTTTCTATTCTTCCAGTTGTGAGGTTAGGTCACTGATTTGAAATCTTTCTTCTTTTTTAACTTAAGCATTAAGAAATATAAATTTGCCTCTCACCACTTTCTTTGCTGTATCTAATGTTTTGATATATGTAATTTTCATTTTCATTCACTTTAAAGTATTTCCTAATCTCTTTAATCCATTGGCTTTTTTTAAGGGTGCATTGTTTAATTTCCAACTATTTGTGAATTTTCCATTTTTCCCTGTTATTGATGTCTAGCTTCATTCCATTGCGTTTGGAGAAAAGACATCATATGATTTCAATATGTTTTAAATTTATTGAGACTTGTTTTGTGATCTAAGACATGGACTATCCTGGAGAATGATGCATGTGCACTCAAAAAGAATGTGTATTCTCTTGCTGTTGGGTGAAGTGTTTTATATATGTCTGTTAGATCTAGGTGGTTTAGAGTTTAAGTCTTTCATTTCATTATTGATCTTCTGTCTAGATGTTCTACCCATTATTGAAAGAGATGTATTAAAATGTCATTCTATTAACATAGACCCATCTATTTCTCCTTTCAAATCTGTCAGTAATTGCTTCATATATTTTGGGGTTGTGCAGTTATGTGCATACATATTTATATTTGTTATGCCTACTTATTGAATGGACACTTTTATCAGTATATAATGACCATCTTTCTTCCTTGAACAGTTTTGACTTAAAGTTTATTTTATCTGATATTAGTATAACTACCCCAGCTGTCTTTTGGTTGCTACTTGTATGGTATATGTATTTTTTACATAATTTTTCTTTAAGCCTACTTGCGTCTTTGAATTTAAATGTGCCAGGGCATATTGTTCTTCATGTTTATCCGGTTTAGTGTTCTCTGGGCTTTTTAGACGTGCACATTTATGTTTTTTGCTATGTTGGGGAAATTTTCTGTCATTATTTCTGTGAATATTTCTCCTGTCCCTTTCTCTTTTTCTTCTCCTTCTAGGACTCCATAATGAATACATTGGTACATTTATCTGGTATGTCTATAGTTTGGTGAACTTCATTGATGTTTTTCAGATTTTTATCTTCTTCCTTTGGATGGGCTATCATTTCTTGTTTGTTTGTTTTGTAAACTTTTGTTGCACATTGTATATTTTAATATTTTAAAATGTTATCTCTGGGATTTATTCCCTGAGATGTTTATATCCAGCTAGTGATATGACAGGGATTTTCTAGAGTGTCAGGGTCTAACAAAACCTAGCCAACTTAACAAAAAGCACTTTTCACCCTTTTTGCAAACTAGCTTTGCATTGGCTGGTGCTTTCCTTCAGAGTTCAACCCTCCTATCAGGAAGGTCAGCTGAAGGTGAATGCAAAGTGCAGTGTCTTGCTAGTGGCCTTAGGAGATTCCCTGTTTACAAGGGTTTTAATGCCCCTCTATTTCTCAGGAAACAGAACTTCTCCCTCTCTTGGGTGTTCCACTGCAGGATTTAAAGCAGGTAAAATTTTGCCCAGATTGCCAACCTCAATTGTTTCTTACACTGCTTTTGTTGTCTCAAGCAGCTTTTGCCTGGAGGACAAATTCTGGGAGGGAGAGGCCTGCAAGAAAGGACTTTCTCAAATCAGTCTTTCTCAGCAAGAACAAGGCCAGGGACCCACACAGGGATTGTTAGCTGGCTCCAAAGTTCCCTGGGCAGTGGATGAGGAAGGGATTAGGATGCCAGAAGCTTCTTCCATGGCTCCTCAAAACTGTGCTTTCTTGACTGGGCACCTGCTCAGCAAATGCAGCCTTTCACCTGGCCTCTGCAGCTCTGAGGAAGCTTATTGTCTTTAAGTCTCCTCAGCTGCCTTTGCCAAGGAAGGATTGGAACCATGGCCACCCTCAGAACCTGGCCCTCCGTGATCCCAAGTAGCTAATCAAAAGCAGTGACTGTCCCCCCTCCACTGGATGTTAGGGAACTAGGCTTTTATGTCCCTCTCTGGCACCAGCAAGCTGCTCCAGGGGCCCAACCCCACTGTTCCCTACCAAGAGAGTGGGGGATGACAATGGTAACCACCACATGGAGTGGGCAATTCCCTGGTATTTACTACAATTTATCACTCTCTTCCTCCCTCTCTCCCCTGAATGCTGCACAGTGTTCTACTGAACTCCGAAGTTTCAAAATAGTTGATTCAGACAATTCTTGCCTAATTAATAGTTGTTCTAATAGAGGGACTGATTCCTGGGGTTTTCTATTCCACCATCTTCCCAAAATTCTCTGTCCCTTAATTTTTTACCTGAGACTTTACTTCTGTGCTTCCAGTTACTCCAGGGGAAAATGAAATGGTGAGGAGAAGGGAATCACATAAAGGGCATTAAATTGTAACCGAAGTTGTATTTAAAGATTATTTTTCTATTATTGCCTCTGAGCTAATGTTGTGATGCAAAAGCCATTTTAGAATTATCCAAGTTTTCTTATTGAACTTTTCAAAATGATAAAATAAAGGCCAGGGGGGCATTTAATGTGAGCCCAAATGTGAGGCCACTCAGATTATTAAAATAAGAAATGTAATCTGTGGCCTTTTCCTTTACCTCAAAGTATTGAAGGGCTGTTATGAAGAGTGAAGATATATGGCTAAAGCGTCACATTCTTTGAGATTACAGATGGTGATATGACAGCTTTGTTAATGAGAATCCCAAAGCCTGAATCTCCTGGAAAGCAAGACTAGGAATTTACTATCTTAATGCACTTTCATGCTTTCATTTCCTTTACAATTATTATTTGGAAATATGAATAACATTTTAGAGTAAGAGCTTCTACAAAAACATTTGGGGGACATTTAGTATCTTCATTCTAATGGCAGTATGTGGGCTGTAGACCCCAGGCATATAGTATAAACAAGTGAATTGATCTAGAAAAAGGACAAATACTGTATTAATGAGTTACTATGAAACAAATATATTGTGTAACATATTGTTTGATTCAAAAAAAATTTTATATGTATCCAGTACATTTAATTTGAAAAATGTATATATTTATTCATCTGTGTTTACTTTTTAGTTTTTAATTGTTTATATTTTCAATTATTAATTATACAAAATAAAAATAAATAAAAATAGAAAAAGAGGTGACAGAGCATGCTGGAGACTGTGATAAACCAGGTCCCACTATTTGGAGGCTGACAGTTCTTTACAATGAGAATTAGAGTCTATCATTTGCCAGTACTCTTCTTCTGCAAGATCAACCCCAGGTTTAGATTTTATGTGTTCCAACTCACCTCCTGAAAGGCACAGGTTGGGACAGCTGCAAGACCAAAGAATGCACCTGGCATGGAGTCAGGCATATGTTTTTATCTGGACTTAAGGACAAGAGAGAGTCTCTGGTGGTGGCAGTCCAGAGAATGAAGGTAGTGCGCTCTGCAAAGAGGCAGGAAAATGAGGGGTGATTTAAGGGCTTCAGAACAAAAACATTCCATAGAGCATGAGAGCAGAGTTTCTGCTAGGTCCCATGACATGAACATGGGGGTCTGGTGATGTTTTTTCTGCTATCGTCCCATGATGTTCACATATGGAATCTGGCAATGTTATCACTATGTATGCAGGAATGAAGTTTTACCATTTTGAGGAGATTATGGTATATGATTTCCATCTATACATTCTTTCCCCTCTGGGGAGGGTTGTTAAACTTTAACTCATGTCCAGGCCTTGTAGGTGGCTATAGGCTGTGGGCTTAGGGTGAGCCTGGGCCCTGGACCCCCACAATCCACTCACACACAGCACAGGACAAGCATTGCATCCACATTCTACAGCAACAGTATAAAAGACAACAGAATGATAGGAGTCCTCCTCCACAAGATAGTAGATCTATAAAAGTATGTTGCCAGGGCCAAGAAAGGTAATTAAATCAATCATATAGGGGGTCAATAGCTAATTTATCAATGTACTGTATGTGCTTTTGCATATGATTTAGAACTTGTGAAATATTATGGGAATGATCAGGAATATATACACAACATTGAAAATTAATGAGGTGGACCTGTGCCACAATAAGAATATCTAAAGACATCCTATTTTGTAAAACTACCTTTCATAGTTGGGTGGTTTCTTCATTTAGTAAGGAAATTGCTACTTTGGAATCATTAAGGGCCTGAGCAGTGTGATTGGCTAAGGCAGTTATGTGTTTTTCAGTGACAATTGCAGCACCACGTTGCACAAAAATGGCCAATGGGTAGAACCACCAGTGGGTGCACTTTACTCTATATCTAGCCTTGACAATTTCCTAATTACTAGTAGTATGGGGTAATGAGTCATATAGTGTGGCAGGAACATACAGCCATCCCCACGTGCATTGTCCAGTCCAGTTATAGGGCAAATAAGGCCACCCATTTTGCCCACTAGTCCATAGCCATCCTTTAGGGGATGAGTAGGCCCCAGCAAATGTGGTAAGGGGTCTGCCATTGGAAAAGACTATTATTTTTTAGTTTGATAGTAAATTTACACAACCCTGGGAGTAACCATCCCACATCATGGAATCCCTCTTTTGTTCTATTCAGACAGGGATGATCCAATCCATGATGACAACCTCAGTTATCAACTATCCTAAACCATCATACACAGCATATCCTAATAAAGGCTTGGGCTTATTCACCTGTTCCCTTACAAGGGAAAAAATATAATTATGAGTCTCATTGAAAGACAGAGCTGTACTTCAGTCTTAAATAAGAAGGTCTTGCTCCAAACTTGTTGATGGGTCCTGTTCTGCCATGCGAGCAAAGTGTTCCATGCTATCCAATTTGCAGGAGTTACAGTCCAAGGAAGGCCAGTAGCACCCAAGGACAGTAAGTGCAAGCCCAACATTGGGTTCACTTGTGGGCATAGGTTCCTGCTGAAGCCCACTGTAGAAAGATGTTGGCTAGGGTGCTATGGGCAAAAAGAAAGATGTTTATAGGGAACAATAAGGGGCAGATCATGCTGGTCTAACAGTATACAAGCAACATTTCCATTAGTAGATAACAAAGTATCAGGTAGGGGAGTCTTATGAGAAGGCTTCTAATACCATATATTTTCCCTTTCTAAATTCTCTGAGTTTTCTACAGTGACCTCAAAAAGTAGTTTAGGCATAAGGAGAGTCCACAGACAAATGTAGGGTCCCAGTAGGAATTATTAATAAAGATTTTTACTGGCACTTTTTTTGTATAAATTGTGGTCTTATAATAATGTTTTGGATGACTCTTATTCCCCATGGGTTTAAGATTCCCAACCAATGAGGCTGTATAGGCCAGTACCATGGCCAAAGGACCTTATTCTCCCCAGTTTGTATAGTTTGAGGCATAGGCAGCAACAGATTACCATTGCGTCTCCTTTTGGCCCTATAACTTGTATTCTCAATGCCTGCATTGGTCCTGCTGTTAGTATTTCAACTGGAGCAGCAGCTGCAGCCTGTGGTGCTGAATTTAAACAGGTCAAGACTGGATACAGCCTCTTAGTCACTGTTATAAAGAGCCTTTATTGCCTTTTATTTGTTCCTTTAAAAGGCCATTCATTTTCTATAAGGCCTGTGCTGGTGGGGTTACAGGGTAAATGGAAAATCCAAGCAATATCTTGGTCCATTGCCCAAGACTGCCTGAGGTGACCAGTAAATGGTGTTCCTCGGTCACTGTCAATTTGGGCTGGCACCCCATATAGGGCACTTACTTTTTCTAAGCTGTGACTAGTGGCACTGTGGTTGGTCTTTCTTACTGGGAAGGCCAACAAGAGTCCTGTGGAGGTGTCTTTGGCAGTGAAAGCATACTTTGCCCTTTCAGAGAGTGGGAGGGGACTGATGTAGTCCACTTGCCAGCATGTTACTGGGGTCTGTGCTTGGCCAATATGTCCCATTGGTGAGGTGATTGCTGCAGCCACCTGAGTGAGCATGAGGGACACGCAGGGGTGATGTCCACAAGCTGCTGGTGAGTGACAGGCAGCTAAAACTGCTAGGCTAAGCACCACAGGGTCTAGTAACCATGATGCCCACTTTTTTTGTGGAGCCATTCTGCCACTTCTTGGGTCTCAGTGGTATGGCTGTGGACTTTCGTGAGGGCATCTGCCTCAACATTCCTGAGGACAGTGTTAGAATGGGCAGGGACGTGACAGGCAGTTACCTGTTGCCACTGGCAGGCATCCCAGATGTCTTTCCATAGATCTCTCCCCCACAGAAGACAGTCCATGACAGTCCATTATTCTTGTTTCCGAGTTGCCATCCAGGTGGTAAATAAAGCCTTTGTGTACTGCCCAACTATCGGTACAGATTGTTAATGCGTTCCTGGGCTCATGTACTATAACCATCCATATGGCTCTTAATTCAGCTCATTGACTGCTTTGCATGGTGTCCATTTCCCACCAAATAGTGTCAGTGTTGGGCTGCACAGTCACAGCCATCCATGTGGGAGGCTGCCCAACAACGGAACCGTCCATGTACCATACATTCTCTGGAACTGACCTATGCCTTCTTTAGTGGGCACTTCAATGGCCACCTTGGGGGTTGTAATTTGAGCCACAAAATCTTCCATGTAAGACACTGGGCCTAGGATCTCGTGCATTTCAGTACTTAAAAGGCTAGTGTTGAAAACATTGCACTGCAGCAGGTAAGCTTTCCACTTTATGTTACTTACCTGCTCACTGCCAGAGCGAGGTTTGTTCTCAGTATCTGCAATCCACCCCTGGATAAGGATGGCAGTCTTCAGAATGACCAGACATTTTTGGGTTAAGCTTTCCACTTGCAACAAGGCGTCTGAGGCACATAGCTGCTTTTCTAAGGGACTATATCATAATTCAGTCCCTTTCCATAAATTGTGAACAAAACCCAAGGGTACTCACTTAGAATGTTGCCTTTGCCACAAACCCTATCGGGAGCCAATGTCGGTACTGACAATATCCAATTCACAGGATAATTCAGGGTCCACCCCGCTCAGTGCTTGATCCTGTGCTATTGCCCTCTTTGCTTCTTCAAAAGCAGACTGCTGGGGATCCTCCCATTCCCATGTATGACCTTTTCTGATTAGCATATATAATGGTTGTAATATTTGAGCTAAAT
The DNA here is from genome assembly GCA_029593785.1 of Cabassous unicinctus. Taxonomy (NCBI): domain Eukaryota; kingdom Metazoa; phylum Chordata; class Mammalia; order Cingulata; family Chlamyphoridae; genus Cabassous; species Cabassous unicinctus. The sequence continues at coordinate 12,053 of JAQZBX010033425.1, read as the reverse complement.
GAGGGGTAAACGGTCTCCAGTACCCCACAATCCCCAGAAAGGCCATTAATTGTTTTGGAGTTTGTGGTGTGAGAAACCAGTGCCCTTTATCAATTGCAGCAGAGGGTATAGCTTTTGTTTTACCCGACCAAATAACACACAAGAATTTGACAGAACAGCCAGGACCTTGCAGCTTTTCCTAATTGATTGCCTCTCCCTGGCTTTCAAGATAAAATACTGTTGTCTTTGATTCTTTTAATTCTGAAAGAGAATTACTGGTTAACATAATATCATAAATATAATGAAATAGGGTTATAGCCACAGGTTTCTTCCATGGGGCCAGATCCTTTGCCACGAGGCCATGACAGATGATCATGCTATGCACATAGCCTTGGGGAAGCACTGTAAAAGTCCATCCTTAGCTTTCCCATGTGAAGGTGAATGCAGGCTGTCTTGATTTGTTTAAGGAGTTACCAAAGAAAGAATAATACAAGATCTAAAACAAAGTGATGGTGGCATAATTGGGTGTTATTTAATTGCAATAAGCCAGCAATATTTAGGACCACTGCATACAGTGGTGATGTTACTTAATTCACAATAATCTACTGTCATGCTCCATGTTCCATCAGGCTTTCGTACTGGCAATACAGGACTATTGAGGTGCCTATGGGTAGTTATTATTATCCTTACCCTTTCTAATTCCTTAATTGTAGCAGAAATTTCCTGGTACCTCCCCAGGAGTTTGTACTGTTTGGTCACCACAATTCTTCAGGGTAAGGGAACCATTTAGCTTGTCCCCTTAGCATCAGAGGGAGAATTCTCCTATGGTAGTCTCTAGTGTGGCATTCTGGAAAATGTCAATTCCTAAAATATGTTCAGGTATAGGAGGAATATACACTGTATATCTTTGGGGAGGTAATCGTCCAAATTGTAAAACTAAATTTTGCTGCTTAGCATAAATTGTCTTTTCCCTCATATAGCCTTCTATAGCCAACACTGGCCCATGGAATCACACTACATTGTCATGAATTAAAGTACATTTAGCTCCCACGTCCACTAAGATTAATACTCTTTTTGATTTGTAGGGGACCAATAACTACTTAACTCTACCTATGGCCTCTGATCCCCAGGATCTCCAGTTATTGTTCTTACCTGGGGATCTTGACCTCTCCCCTATCATAGGGGGAAAGTGCTTGCCAGGCTTCCTTCTGCTGGGGGGAGCGAAAGGCTCCTGGGGTTGGGGCGGCAGCTTTTTTCCTATTTTCCCTTTTCCCTCAGCATTCTGAGGGGACCATTTCATTAATCTCTTGTCCTTAGGGAGCTTACTCCAAAGTCTCACTAAAACCGCATTGGGCTGCCTATCTACTGTTTCTAGCTTGGTGCCTGTGGCAATAAGATATACCAACATTTGTTTGCAATACACACGATTAAGATCATCATGTCCTCGGGGTACTTTCCCTGCCACTCAGACCCCAGCCCCCTTTCTTCATGGCCTTTCTGATTCCCCTAAGTCTGCTAGAGCCTGTGCAGCTCGTGACACAGTTTGCCCCACTAGGGGGCTCAGGATTGACACCAAAGGTTCATATTAATGGTTGGGAGCAGTATGTAGCACAGTATCTCTAATTCCTGCAGTAAAAACTTCAGTGTCAGGCACCATGAAGTTGGTGGCATAAATGGCATGTTTCACCCCCAATCCCTTTAAAACACCCTGTAGTTCTTCCATGGATTGCCAATGAGGGGTGGCATAGGATATATCGCCTTCATTAGGCCATGCAGTCTTGCATCCATTAACCAGCCATACCAATAGCGATACTGTTTTTGTTTCACTAAAGGTAGTATATAAACACTGATGCAGAGAAGGGTGAGTGGTAATGGATGCCAATTTACTCATTTCCATCCCAGATAGTACAACTCCTTCCATTCCAGTGTCCCATAATCTTAGAAGCCAGTTAAGCAGGGACTCTCTAGATCTCTTCCTATACATTTTCCCCAAATCGCCCAACTCAGCAGCAGTACAGTCCCTCATGGTTATATATAACTTCTGCTCAGGGGGTTGGAAGTGCTGGAGCCCAAGGTGTTGGTCTTGGGATGCCTTCTACTTCTGTTGTATTTTAGAGCACATCCTCAGGGCTTCTCATTTTCTTCCACTTTCCACTCCTTCCCTTCCTCCTCATCTGAGGAGGAATCTATAGGATCCTCCTCATCTGAGGAGGAATCTATAGGATCTCATGCCTTAGAGTCCCACCTAGGGATGGTTAACATCCTCCGGATCTGGAATCAATGCAGCCTGTGGCTCCTAGCTTGAGCATATCTACAAGCCATGGTTTCTAATTTATCAACACGGTGCAGGTGATCAGTTAAAGAATCTTTCATTTCTGCCTGTGATAGGTGCATATCCCTTTCTAACTTTAGCTCTTCTTCTAAGTGGCTCACAGAGGATTTTGCCACTTGTTCTGCCTTGGTAGTCACCCACAAGTCTCCTAACAGGGGCCATGCCATAGCTGCCACTATCTGGCAGTCTTCCTTTTTCTTATTTAAGTGCAACTACTCTGCTACCTGTTGTAGCACAGCCAGTATACCTGTTGGAATTTTTAGGGCATCACTGTAAAATTGGAACGTTTCATAGAGAAAAACATTTAATGATGATGACATCAGAAAGCATTTGATGAAATTGTAAGATTTACCATTTTATGTAATGCATCCACCAGGAGGAAGATGCCTTCCCTCAGTCTCCCTCCTAAATACCTGTGGTGGTTTGAAACTGTATGTACCCCAGAAAATCAGGTTCTTAAAGCTAATCCACTCCTGTGGGTGTAAACTTATTGTAAGTAGGGCTTTTGATTAGTTAGTTCAGTTAAGTTGTGTCCCCCAGAGGGTTTTAATCCTTTTACTTGAGTCCTTTATAAGAGAATGAAATTTAGACAAAGAGAAAGCCATGGAAACAAGAAGCTGAAAGCAACAAAACTTTGTAGAGAAGGGAGAGACAAGCAGATGCTGCCATGTGCTTTGCCATGTGACAGAGGAGGAGTCCATAATCATCAGTAGCTGGTCTTTAGGAGCAAAACATTGTCTTGATGATGATTTGATTTGGACACTTTCACAGTTTCAAAACTGTAAACTTGCAATAAATTCCCATAGTCAAAGCCAGCCCATTTTATGGTATCTGCTTTTGGCAGCTTAGCAAACTAAAACACCACCTTTCTTCTTTTCTTTTATTCTGTGTTTATTGGTGCCTATCAGGTACCAGGAACTGTGTACCATGACACAGAAGAAGGGTTGGAAACAGGTGTGAGGTACAAAGGCAAGCAAGATACAAGCCTCGTAGTGCAGGGCTTTGTTGTCTATTGGGAGAGATAGATGTGAATTAAATAACTGCAATAGAGTATAAGGAGATCTAAGGTAAGGGTTGATAGAGAGCATGATGGTGGTACTGAGGAAGGAACTATTAGTGTGGTCTGGGGGAAAAGGGAAGATTTCTCAGGGAAAGTGATGTAGGAGTCAGACACATAAGAAGGTATTAGACACATAAATAATGAGAGATGATCATTTTAGACAGATATTACCACACACGCAAACACATTAGGGAAATAACAAGATGTTTATGCAAGTGGAAAGCTGGAAAAGAAATGTAGGTTAATACCAACTTGGGAAAGGCTCTATATGCATGCTCAGAAATCTGGTCTTTATCCTGAAGAAAATGGGAAGCTTCTAAGACTTTAATGCAGGCAAACTGATTTGTGTTTTAGAAAGAGGCCTTTTGTGCAACTGTGAGAATGTATTGGAGGAGGCAAAAAGCAGCCAAGGGAGACCATTCAGTTCCATGGCTATTGATAATTCAGGTGAGAAGTTATGAGGACACAGGCCAAAGATATGGACATGTGATTGCAAAAGAGCAGGCAGAGATGAAGGACACTATGGAAGCTGAGTTGATAGGACTTAATGAAGAAGGAGTGAAGATTTTGCTGTATTTTTTCCCCGTATACCATCCTATTATTAACACCTTGTATTAGTATTGTACATTTATTACAATTCATGAAAGAACATTCTTAAACTTCTACTATTAACTATTAACTCAAATCTATCTCCTGGCAAACTGCATTCTAGATTCTAACTCTATGAGATTGCTTATTATAATTAGTTCATATCAGTGAGGTCATACAATATTTGTTCTTTTATGTCTGGCTTATTTCACTCAGCATTATGTCCTCAAGATTCATCTATGTCGTCACATGCAACAGGACTGCATTCCTTTTTACAGCTGAAAAATATTCCATTGCATGTATATACCATATTTTCTTCATATATTCATCCATTGATGGACATTTGGGTTACCTACATCTTTTGACAATTTTGAATAATGCTACTATGAACATTGGTGTGCAAATATCTCTTTGAGTCCCTGCTTTCAGTACTGCTGGGTATATACTTAGTAACAGGATTGCCAGATTATATGGTAATTCTATACTGTGCTTCCTGAGAAACAGACAAACTGTCTTCCACAGCAACTTCTTTTTCTTTTAGAGGATAAGTCTGTAGTTTATTTAAGATTTTGAAATGCAAAAAAAAGAGTTTCTAATCACTTATTTAGCTGAAAAAGAAATTGTAGTTATTAGAATTAGTAAACACTTTTGGTTTGTAAATTGTAATAAGCAGTGTTCATTTAAAAGGTACCCATTTCCTTAGTTTCTCTGGATACTGTTTAATTATCCAATTTATCAAGATTCTAGAAAAAGAAGTATTAAAACTGACTTATAATTCCAGAGATACCCCAATTTCCTTTTACTGCCTAAAATTAAAATTGTCAATTATGAGATGATTACGACACAAGCATATCAAACCTAAAAACCTAATTTTTTTTACAATGAGAAATCAAATATACCAAATAGATTTGTATTAGTCAGCCAAAGGGGTGCTAATGCAAAATACCAGAAATCCGTTGACTTTTATAAAGGGTATTTATTTGGGGTAGAAGCTTACAGTTACCAGGCCATAAGGCATGAGTTACTTCCCTCACCAAAGTCTGTTGTCACATGTTGGAGCAAGATGGCTGCCGACGTCTGCAAGGGTTCAGGCTTCCTCTTCCTCTTAAATCTCCATGGTCCCAGCTTCTTCCAATGTTAGCTATGGGCTGGGATAAGTCTTATCTTTCTCCCACGCCAAGCTCAGCAGTGTGCTCTCTCACAAGGCCAGCTGTAAACTATCAGGTGAACGACTGGTCTCTCTTCCAGGGGCCTCTGCCTTGTCTAATGGAGCCGTCTATCTTTCCTCACATATCTGCTTCTCTGTGTATTTACTTCCTGGGGCTCCAGCATTAAAACTCCCACTAACTCCTCTGCCGTGTAGTTTACTCTGTGAGTCCCTGCCCACCAAGGAAGTGAGGACTCAATGTCCTACTGATGTGGCCCAATCAAGGCCTTAATCATAATTTAATCAAATAAAAGTAAAACATCTGAGTCCAATATAATCTAATATGCCCAGAGGAACAGACTAGTTTACAAACATAATCCAATATTTCTTTTTGGAATTCATAAACAATATCAAACTGTTACAAGATTCTAAGTGCTCTATGTTAAATGAAGTATGTATGTAAAGCAAAATACAATTAAAATTTAAAATATACATTTTGTATAACCATTAACTTATATACATTTTGTATAAGCATTAACTTCTTGGAAATGGAATCTACAGAATATTTTTTTGCTAAAACTTCAAAACCTTGATACCTGCATATGAAAAATCATTTAAAAAAATCTGGATTTAACTGCACATAGAAACTGACACTCATATGCATACTTCCATAAAGAAACGTTTCAATAGGTGTATATTTCAATAAAAGTTTTGAAAGTATGCATTTTTAAAGTAATTAGTCTTTTATATAGTGAAGTCTTAGACTATCAGGTTTTTATTATCCTTTTCCTTCAAAAAACATGTCAATATAATGCAAAAAGAATATCAAGGGTACATGGCATATCATTCTTTTTAATAAGTGGATTCTTGATTTCTTTTTTTCCCTTATAAAACACACTAATTAATTTAAGCCATAATCTCTATCTCTTGACATTTAAACTTTTAGGTTCACTCTGTCTTTAAAATATACTGATGCCCTGCTGAAATGCAATGACTGTGCTGAAAAACTTAGAAGCAGTATGAGTAAATTTCACACAATCACTAATCTCTTAAAAATGTACAATGGTATCAGTTAGGATACAATTGTGTGAAAGACTTTTTATTTTTTCCTTTTTAACTTGGTGTAGGTTAATAGCAAGTTTCTGATCTAAAACAAGTAGTGCATTGCTTTTATTAAGGTGACAACATGTAAGGCAGTTCAAAGAATGCTGACTAACCAAACAAAATGCAGTTATTGGATTACCTTCATATCAGCTTAACTTTTTATAATGTATTTTTCAAATCTGTACAAAACTCCATCACAGAGTAACCCCACTTTAAAGTACTCTGTTCTAAAGTGCCAGTATTACTTACATATTTTTTAGCCAAAAGTCTGGCCAATTGTGGCACCAGGTTACAATGTCATCCCAGCTCTATTATCATTTACTTTCACCAAAGGAAATTCTGGAAATTCAGCACTTGCCCCTGGTCTCCAAAGGTTCAATTGTCCAATGGTAGTGCTAATTGAGTAACTATTCCAGTTTTTGATCCATGAATTGGAGCATGAAAAAGCTGTTCAAAGAAGCTCATCTGGTAAGCTTGGTGGACAGGCTGAGCCTCAGCTTTCTTCTGAGAAGTCAATGATCAAAAATGCCCCATGTTGATATAACAGAGCATGGTTTGTCTCATCATTTGAAAAGAGAAATGAGTGTTGTGAATCACCAACTATTAGTCCAAAGTGGGACTTTGTTCTTAGTGGAGAATTCACTCCTGATTGAAAGCTGTTGATGGGCATGGCTGCACAGACTTACTTATCTATGGAAGAGAATGCTGGCTGATTAGAAAGGGTCTGGTTATCATTCACAAAGTTAAGCCTCAGGCTATTCAAATAGGCATTATTTTGGCTAGTTCTGCCCAAAGTCTGCTGTAGAAACTTTGAGTATTCCTGTAACACGTTGGCATTATCTGATGAGGATGCTTGGAAGCTTGATCCAACATTCTCTGACTGGGTGACCTCAGATACCTCTGAAGAATTTATTGATATGCTAGAAGTCACCTCAGTGTCAGCAACACTGAGTGATATCTCATGCTGCCCATTAGCTTTATGGGAATAATAATCCAACAGAGTTTGCTGTACCTCATCTGGAATAAGATTTTTGTCATGATTACCCCTCATCTACACATTCAGTGCCTGTGAACCTAATGGATGCCGTGGTGCATTCATCAATGACACTAGCCACAGCTGCTGTGTGACAGAAAGCAGAGAAGCTATGGTACCACCTTCAGTGCATTCTCCCTTTTTTTGTTACTTAGTACTTAAAAATACTGCTTCTTTTTCAAAAATTGCATGGCATCATCAAAATTAGTACTTCTGGGCCCCTCTTGCAAATTATCAACTTGATCAATGTCAGCATAGCCTTCAGAGTCCAGTAAAGCTAGTTTATGCACAAGTTCAAAAGCATATTTGGAAAGTTTGCTCTCTTCATATATAGATAAAGAAGAAATTGATTTTGATCCAGTTTATGTTTTAGACTTATCTTGACACATCTTTTAAATGTGAAACCCAACAGAAGAATGTTTTATAGCATATTCTACTACCATATACTCATCTTTTATTTTAGTACTTGAAGAATAAAGAGGCAAGTAATAATTTTTTTCTTTCTGCAGATCAGATTTATCCATAGCACCCTCTTTGTCCATCCCAGCTTATTTTTTCTCAGTTTTATGCTTTGTCTTTTTTTGTGATAAGTTGTCTTTTGGTGATGTAGAAAAATTAGAATCTTTCTCAGATGTCAGAAGGTCACTTTTGATGGCACATCTGTTTAGTTTCTTGTCATGATTTTCATGGCACATCCATTTATGTTTCAATACATGATTTCTTCTGGAAAATACTGTAAACAATATTCACACTGGTAAAATACTGTATGAGTACTTTGTGAGTTCTCTTATGTCTTTCATGTGATTTTTTTTGAAGGAATCACATACCACATTCATCACAGCAAAATGGTTTTTCACCACTATGAATCTTCTCATGCCTCTGTAGCAGGTACTTCTGTATGAAAGGCATGTCACATTGACTACATTCCAATAGTTTTTCACCTCTGTGAATGAAGACATGTCTCTGTAAGTGCTAGTTTATTCTAAAGGCAGCCTTACAGTGCTCACAACCATGAGATTTAGGGATTTTCAAATCAAGTGATCAATCCTCATTTACTGTAAGGATTTTTGCAGGAAAATGTTTCTGCTTTTTCTTTTTCTGTAAGGCTACTGGTTCTCTGAATGTTTTTTTTTTATCTCTCATGAGTTGCTCAGATACATCAATAAAAGTAATTTCCTTATCTGAGACTAAGGTGAAAATGAAGACTTAAGGAAAGAAATGCTGTAGAGTTGAAAGTTGAAAAAGAAAACTGTTATGCTGAAAACAGAAGGAACAGACTTAAAAGGGGGTGCATAGAGCAAGTTTATTGAGCTAAACTATCATTAATGTGGAGCAGTACCAAAAGAGGTTTCTGTTCAAAAGGTTGTGCTGGGGAAATGGCTTATATGACTGCTTGAGACAAAGAGAGTGTGTGGGAGAATGGGGAGGGATGAGGGAGACATGAGCTATGTGGTTGCAAGGGGGATGTGAGCTGCATGAACTGTGAGGGGCATGTGAGCTGCCTGGGCAGGATGTCCTTGGGTTCCAGTTCATTAATCAGCAAGCAGGAGGTTGGTGCCAGATTGTAGCCATGTGGTGAAAATTAGCAGACTTTGCTGGCATCAGCCTGATTGGTTTGTTACAGTTCCTCTTTTCAACCAAGGACAGGGGTCTGGATCATTGTTATGTCAGCCTGCTTCACTTAGCCTCTGTTTCTTCTTTGTAATCCCCTGTATAAAATGGAAGCTCAATCAAATCAAGATGGTTAGTAAAATTATTTACTAATTGGAAATCATTCCAATTTCACATTTTCTCTTTTTGGTCAAGGGAGTCTTTTGACTCCCTGAAGACCAAGTATGGCTAGTTTGGGGCTCTATTGGCTGACACCCTAAAGCCACAGGGGACAGGAAAATGAGTTTGGTGGCTTTGAGGTGTTGTGTCACAAAGCTGGTGATGATGCAATGAAAATGGGTCCAAGGAGTAGGATGATGATTATCATGATCAGCAGCGAGACTAAGGAATACAACCACGAGGTGTTAGCCAGAATTCCCTTAATTGATTTCTATATATTTTCTGTTTTTTTGTTTATGCTCTGAAGTCATTTGGCTTGTTTGAAGATTCCCTGGATGTTAGTCTTGAGTTGGCCGGTAGTGGTGTTGATTCAAGTATAGCAGGATGTATTGGCAACTGCACAGAACACTCCCTCTTCTGCCAGTAGGTAATCTAAAACTAATTGGTTGTCCATAGCTATGACTGCAAGAGAATTGAGAGAGGTAATTATTCCTTGTAGGGCTTCCTCCATTTCTTTAGCTACAGTTTCCAGGGTGACACTGAGGTTTTGGATGATGCGTTCATGGTATCCAAAACCTAGCCAGGGGCCTAAAAGTCTAAGTCTGAGCCTTACTCCAGAAAGAATTAAACTTATAGTCCTTTTAGCTTGGATGGGAGAGGTAGAGTTAAAAGAGTGGAAGTTGGGGTCTATGACAGAGCCAATTGTACATTATCCACTGGAATCTGGGTCAGTGAAAAAGCAAGGAAATGCTGTAGGCCTTCAGGTGGTATTACATAAGAAGGGGGCTAGGTTCTGGGAAAATGGCATCATTGTAGGTAGGCACTGCCCAGCTCTCTCAAAAAATGACTGAGAAGGGGAAAAATCCTACTCAAGTGAGATGTTATGGGAATCCACAGAGCAGGAGACTTCAGAGCATCAATCTGGAGGGAGTTGGACAAAGATATAAAGAGCCCAAGGGAAAACCATGAGTTACTCACCCCTGTGGCCGGAAACAGCAGGCGGCTAAGCCCCATCTTCAAGGCAGATAGCCTCCATGGACCCTTAGGCTCTCACTTGCCAGCTGAGTGAGAGGGAGCATCCCCTGGGAGGAAGAGGCATCTGGCAAAGGGTGGAGAGTGGTTTACTTTCAGTGGGTTTGGCCACCTGAACCCCCTTTGAATCTTGGGGAGGATACCATCCAGCACTGAGTTGGCCTCGGGTTGACAGTAGTGGAGAATCTGTTCAGGCAGGCTGTCACACTCAGCCACCCTGGGAGAGAGGAACTTGGTCAGGGAAGCAGCAGAGATAGGCAACTAACTAGTCTGGCCACTGAAAACTATTAAAAGTCCAACTTGCCTAAGGGAAAAGGGGGCAGGAAGAGCCCAATAAGCTTTCAAATCCTACTTAGTCTATAGAGCTGCTGTAGTGCAGTGGAGAAATTCCTGCCTTGCATGTGGAAGGTCACTGGTTCTAAGAGAAAGCATCCAGGGAGAGTTAAGGAATGCAGCTAACACCTTATGGTAGGAAATTTATAGACTGAGTTTCTACTGTTTTGCTTTACATTTTTTTTTTTATCTTTTATTTTTCTTTCTTTTTCCTTTATTTTATTAGCTGAAACTGGGTACATCACCTGCAAAGGGCAGGCTGCAGGGTGATTATTGATGATCACCAGTGGCCTGAGAAAGTCTCTAGGAGCCTAAGAAGGAAGGCTGATTTTCCTGGGTTGATTCTTTGTTGCTGTTTTGTTTCTTGTTTATTGTTTTCCCTTTCTTTGCTAACTTTTTTTCTTTTACTTATTTTTTCAACCTATTTTATATCTCTTCTTTCTTTCATTTTTCTGTCTTCTGTTGCTTTTCTTCCATTCCACCATTTCTTGTTTGGTCTTCATTTTTTCTTTCTTTCTCTCTCTCTTTCTTTTTTTCTTTCTTTCTATTCTCTTCTCATCTGTCTGGCCTTTAAATTCATTCTACATTTTTACTTTCTATCTTTTCTCTTGTTTTATTTTTTTCTATTCCACCTCTTTTTATTCTTATTCCTTTGTATTTTTTATGATTTTTTCCTCTTATTACTTAGTTTCCTAGCTCTTGCATGGTTTCTCTTCTAACTTTTTTGTATTATTATTGCTATTTAATCTTTTTATCTTCTTATCTCTTTCCTTTTCTCTGGTCCTAATATTTTTTTTCAAGGTAACACAGACAACTGCAAAGATGAATAAGAGGAACCAAATATCAAAAAATAACCTTACCACACAAAGAAACAGCAACAACAACAGCAAAAATCCCTAGAGTAGAAAGAGAAGCTAACCAACCAAATAAGCCCATCAAGATAAACAGATGCCCAGACACCAACAATAAATTACAAGTCATACTAAGTATCAGGAAAACATGGCTCAGTTTAATGAACAAACGGAAAAACAGGAGGAGATGCAGAATGTGGAAAAAATAATCACGGATGTACACACAAATATCATGAATCAACTTAATTAAGTGAAGGAAGAGATAAAGGATATTAAGAAGACACTGGTAGAACATACTGAAGAAATTGTAAACATACATAAAAAGATAATGGATATGATGGTGATGATGAATGGCACAATGCAAGACATCAAAAATACACTGGAAGCACATAACAGCAGATTTGAACAGACAGAAGAAAGAATCAGTGATGTGGAAGACAGTATATCAGAAATCAGACAGATAGTAGAACAGATAGATAAAAAGATAGAAAAAAATCCAACAGGGAGTTAGGGATTGAACGACAGCATGAAATGCATGAACATATGCATTATAAGCATCCCAGGGAAGTGAGTGTGGCTCAGTGGATAGAGCCCCCATTTACCATATGGGAAGCCTGGGTTTGCGTCCCAAGGCCTCCTTGTGAGGGCACGCCGGCCTGAGCGGTGTGGTGGGCTGATGCAGCAACCTCACGGCAGGAAGCGGGTGTGGCGCAATGGATAGAGCACCCGTTTACCATATGAGAGGCCCCGGGTTCGCTTCCCGGTGCCTCCTTGTGAGGGCAGGCCGGCTCGCGCTGCGCTGTGGGCTGATGCGGCAAGACCTC
>JAQZBX010033424.1:0-25401 GCA_029593785.1 Cabassous unicinctus | reverse complement strand
CACACACACACACTACTTCATTCAGGTTCCTCTGTGTTTCCCACTGTCATTAAGGTGAAACTTCCCTTTATATAAAAGTTTATATTAAAGCCCTTCTTTCCCTAGATTTTGCTTCTTATTGCTCTCTCTCTTAGGACATGGAAACCAAACTCATTGTGGGTATATCTGAAGAGCTTGATATGTTATTCAATTACCAAGTGAACAGTGTATTCTTAAACACATTTTATCAATTATTTTTCCCTATGACTTTTGAATCTCTAAATTCTAGGAGATAAATTAATCTGACATTTTGGAACTTTTTATGCCCAACTTCACAACCCTATTTGGTTAGAATCTGTTCCAGTATCCTGGAAACATCTTGGGTATTTCCTGGTCCTTAATCCAGTGCCAAAAATAACCACTGCTGATGACCCCTCTCTCACCGGTATGATGCTTTTTAAAAAGTTTGTAAAATATAATCATATATATTATGTCTTTTGAGCTTGACTCTACAACCTCTTGAAGCAGGCCATTCTCAGTGGCACAGATGCCTTTCTGGGTACTGTAACAACTCTGCCCTATACCCACCTCCACCCTATACCTTCCATGGAATTCAAGTTCAAGGTTTTAAAATTTTGTTTCTCTTTCTCTCTCTCTTCTTTCCTTCTAAATAAATAGAGAGAAAAGGTAGGTGGCTATGTTGAGAAACTTTGGCTGAACTGGCCTTTTTCTTTACATCAAATGACCCCCAACATTCCATGTAAAACTTGGAAAGGATAGGCAGAATACCATGTGTTTTCATGGGAGCAGTGTCCAAAAATGCAAAACCCTGACTTGCAGCATGACTGTCTTCCTTGTGTATATACTGCTCTGCAAGCACATACCTTTGAAACATCCTTCCAGTCTATAACTGTTTCCTGGGTCATCTTCCTTTGACACAACTGCTAACTTCAGCTATTTCCCCTCTCTCCCCAGCCTGTCCCCTTGTCTCCTCCACTTTGTGAATTCTCTTGCTTCTGCAGAGGTGTTGCTCACCAGATGGGTCCTCTGGAGCTTCCACATCTCTCTTTATTTATTTATTTTCACCCACAGGCCTATTCCATGTGCACCATTGTCTGGATTGCCATGAATTTTGGATTTAATTCCAGATTGCCAAAGGCATGTTTTCAGCTGAACTAACCAAATGAAGTAAAAAGCTTCATCCCCCTTTTACTTTATTTTCATTTCCCATCCCAGCAGCAAGGATGGGCAAAGAATGCATCCTCTGGATCCTAAAAGAACTTCTAATATTCATTCTTTCTCCATAAGATATAGAGCTTAATCCTTTCTTTAGACATTTTCTTTTTTCTAAATAAACAGAGCCTAATAGGAAAAAGCTGAGTGGGCTAAGCAGAAAAGAATAGAAAATATTTACTGAGCTTGGAAGTGCATATTGAATACCACAGGAAATTTGCATATAGATTACTTGGTGAAAAAATAGAAACATTCTCAGCCCATTAGTTCCTGTGATGGACTCCCACTGACTAAAATCCAAGTACTTTGGTTGTTTTCTCCAACTCTTCTTTTTTGTAATCATTTCTCTTTAACCACAGGGCAGCTATTCTGTTAGTGTACTTTGTATCAAGAAAAAGATGAAATAAGGAATGTAGGTGTGCTAGAATATGAGCAGGCTACTTCTGATTTAATAACTGAACATTGAACCATTATTTATAAGCTTTGCAGGAGGATTGCCACTTTATCTGAGGAGCTTCTTTCTCATGTTACACCTTGGTGCCTCAGTTTCTCCAAATGCAGAATGGAGGGTGATGTTTAGCAGCACTAATGGAGATGGGGGAAAATCAATGAATATTTATAAAAGTAAATTGAGTCTCTGGAATATAAGATCCCACAGAAATTTAAAGCATAATTAAGGTACAGAGAACAGATTAGTGCTAAATGCATGTGTGAAACACATTTTACTTTTCCTTCCAAAAAAGGATGAATTTAATTTACTCCTAATATATTTACAGTTAAATACTGTAAATTAAAATTAAATTAAAATGAATTAAAATTTTAGTTGCCCTAGCCACATTTCAAGTGTTATTTAATCACATGTGCCTACCAATTTTGGACAGTGCAGAACTTTTCCATCATCATAGAAAGTTCTATTGGGCAGCACTGCTATAGACTTGGCATGTAGAATTATTGGACACTAGTTCCTTTATTACCCTGAAAATCTGCTTCTGTGAACAGTTCACATTAATCACCATTTTTTACTAAATAATCAGTTTTAAGGGAATGGAGAGAGCCTGCAGCTGCAGGCAGGATAATCCCATCCACAATATCCATGGAATATAAGCCCCCTCTCACTTGGAGGTGGAGTGGACATCACCATCCCAAACTCCTCAGGATTGGGGGAAGAGCTATAGACTAGAGTGGACTTAATGGTATTCTGTTGTAGACATAATGTGATTCAAGCAATGGAAGAAATTACAACAGTGAGGTGGAGCCAGTGGCCACTGGACACTTTTGGGGCAGGGAAGGGAAAAGCAGTTGTAATACAGGTGCTTTTTCAGGACTTGGGAATTATCCTGAGTAACATTACAATGACAGATATAGGGCATTTTACATCAGCATATAACATGCAGAATTGTGTGGGAGAGAGTGTGGTCTACAGTGTGAACTATGGTCCATGCTTAGTGGCAAAACCCCAGGATGTGTATATCCATTGCAGGTGATGAGCTACGTTAATGAAAGATGTTTATGTGGGATGTTATGGGAGGTGTGGGAGGTGGGTAACATTGGAATCCCTGTAATTTTTGTGTAACATTTATGTTATCTAAGCATCTTATAAAATATATATATATTTTTAAAAAAAACAGTTTTATAGTGTCTCTACTTGGAATGATTTTTTATTTCTTTTATTGCGATAATACCTTGGCATGGGTTCCCATTCAAATATTTTATGTTTATTAGTTAATTAGCTATGGATAAATTTTTTTACCTTTGGAGTCACTACTAACCAAATAGATATCCCCTATATCAAAGCTTGGGGTACCCAAATGAACAGACATCATATTCCCAAAGACATTTCTTCCAATTCTGTTTTTCTAAATCTTTTCTCATTTATTTCCCTCTTTGTAAATTGATCTTTCCCAAAGGAAATGGATTTGATGGCAGATATTTGGAGATTAATTACCTATGATATGGCAAAGCCACTTCATAAATGTCAGTGCTAAGGAATCCCCTAGAGAGAGAATTCTTAGATTCAATTGGAAATTATTATAATTAATGTAATAGGTTAATTCATTGTAATTATTTTTAAGCCTTTTGGCAATGAGTTAAGTCCCTGAGAGCCACATTGCTTGAAGTGTCATAGAGAACCTCTGATAAGAATGTTCTGGCAATAAACCTTAATGCTCTGAGAAAAAAACCCTACTCCCCTTTTGTTCTGATAGAGTTCCTTCAGGAACATATTTTGGTGGCATTTGATTTCTGGAGAACAAAGGAATCCCTATAAGGTGATGCATAAACATGCACATCCCAGCTAGACTGTGTTCATTGGAGAAAAAGAAAACAAAAGGCCTTTGATTGTGCCTCATTTTTTTTGGAAGTATGTCTCACTTCAGACTGATGGAATGCCTTTCCTCTTGGAATAAAATGGAATGGTATGAAAATTGAATCTGGGCCTTTTTCCCTTTCCTAATTATTTCCACTTGCCTCATTTATCTTGGATGATTATTCAATCATATCTGAAATGAGAAAATGATGATGGGATAGACTTTCCATCTCTTATTTTGAGAGGTTATAAACATTAGCAGAGTAGTCTTAAACAAAAAAGAAATACAAAGCACAATTGACTGTGCCTTGTTTTTTTATATTAGGAAAAATGCCCACATTGTTAGGGGAGCAGCTCAAATTTCTGAATGCAGGAATCTGGTCAAGTCTTAAAGGGTGATTTAATTATTAAGGTTGAAAAACTATCATTTGGAACAAATATTTCATGATGGGAGAATGTACAGGAGCTAAGGAGCCAATTTGTTTACTTGCACCTGGACAGGTGGAGAAATTAAGCCCTGACTTGGTTCATTAAAGGTCAGGCTCATTAATGCTTGAAGACTCACAGATTGGTTTCTGAGCCTCAGAGCAGTCTCATTTCTTTCTAGTATGTCCATGAGCCTTACTGCAAATTTATGAATAGAAGGATACATGCAGTCCTAATAGTTGCAGAGAGCTAGGTCAGGACCCAATATACAAAAAATAAACCACCACCACCACCAACAAACAAACAAAAAACCAAACAACATTTCTGACAATTAGAACCAGCTAAACTGAAGCTAACTGTCAAAGTGACATAAGATGTCCATTATTGGATCAAGCAGAGTCTGAACAACTACATACAGGGGTAGCTGTAAGATAAAGGAAGTTGGGCATAAGAGAGGATTTGAACCAGTGACATCTGAGGCCTCTTTTAGTGTTGATTGCATGTGTAAATTAGGATTTTGTTTTTAATTTAATGTCCACAATTATGCTCTTAGTAGTATCTCTACTGGCCCAGACCACCTCACTTCCATTGTACACCATTAGCACACCCCTGGCATGTGGGCAGAGTGTGTACTGAAGAGAAGTGAACAAATGTGCATTGGAGCTGCCTCATGAGGGCTGATTATTGGTCTTCTTCAGTCTGGAGCCATGTCAAGTAACTCTGGAATGCTTACTGAATTGGATGCTCCTGGAAGCAGACTATGAGCAAGGATTCAGGGGCTGGTAGAAGAGCAGGAGGAGAATAGGGAAGGGGAAGCTAAGCGAGGGTGTCATTTCAGGTCAAGTCCAGCTCAGCCTGATCCTGCAGGGAACTCTGGAGTATAGCTTACCCTCAGAGTGCTGAGGAGCAGAGGAGCACTGGTTAGTACTGCCCTGCCAGGTGCTGTGGGGCTGTCAATGTGGTAGGTCCTTGTGGACTTTACAACACAATTGTGGAGACTAAATTAATAAAAAGAAACAAAGGCCCAATGCACATGTCCAGTCACCATGTTGTTAAAAGCAGACTGCAGATCTCCCCTGTACCAAGGCTTCATTCAGGAGGCAGGTAGAAGGCTGGATATTAGAGGACTTGCATTGGGAGGGAGGCCACTCCCCACAAGAGGAACAAAGGACATAATAAATCGGGGAGTTTGCAGCAGGGAGGCAGTGCTCTTGAGAGGAGCAGAGGCTTTTGTCCAGGCCCAGGGGGAAAATCTATGTGTCATGTGTAGTGGAATCACATTATGGAGGCCCTTAACAGTAGCTGTTTGGGGTTGGTGTGCTAAATACCAAGAGAGGCTGTTTCTTGGATATGGCACAATAAACGCTGGGTAGGAGAGTGCATCAGAAATCACAGGATGGATTGGCAAGGAAGAGAGCCTGAGGGCAGAAGCACAGCCAGTGGCACAGCCTCAGGCTTGCTGTGTGGACCACACCCTCCACTGCCCAGCTGCCTGCAGGTCTCACCCTGTGGCGTGCTCAGCAGTCATCTCAGAGTTACCATATGCAAAACCCAACTGCAGATTTTCCTCCAACCTGCTCCTCCTCAGATCTCCTTTGGCTGTTCCTCCCACCAATATTTGAGGCCAACCTTGACTCCTTTCTTTCTCTCCTATTCCACACCTAATTTATCAGCAAATCCTGCCAGCTCCACCTTCAAAACTGGAACTGACCACTCCTCAACAGCTGGGATCCCAGGCCATGGCCACCCCTCATCTGGATTATGTAATAGCCCCTAATGGGACACTTTCACCCTCCTACTCTCTGGTTTCCCCACACCTTTTACAATATAAGACAAAGCATGTCCCTTTCCTGCTTCTATCCTCCCATAGTTTTGCCCTTAGGATGAAATGAAATCCTAAATCTTCCTGACCGTACAGGGTCTGGCCTCTGGCTCTCTCTCCACGCCCAGTGCCTACACACTCCTCCTTGCTCACTCCTCTCCAGGGAGCTGCTTTTGGAACACAGCCCATTTGCTGCCTCCTTAGATTTCTTTCCTGTTTGTTCCCTCTGTATGGAATGCTCATGCTGCATGGCTGGCTCCCTCACTTCATTCAGGTACTCAGTGCCCTCTCCTGACAGACTTTCCCTGACCTCCACATCTAAAACAGGATTTAGGAGGCAGGGAGATGTGAGTTGCATCCCCTCCAAGTCTGGCTGAAGCCATGGGCATGGCTGAAGTCTCCAGAGACAGGAGTGAGGACTGAAGGAAAAGGGAGGGCTGGGAAGGGGAAGAGGAAGAGGAGCCAAAGAAGGAGCAGGAAGTCAGGGAATCAGGAGAAAGAGAAAAGTAGGGTGTCCCTTCTTGGGGGGCCTACTGAGGTCCAGGATGCCCATGGGTCAAGACCATCTCATTTCAGGATCACAAAGCTACCACAATAATGCCCCTGTCCCAAGAACCCTGGGGGTTTGTTGAGGGAGCACAGATAGTGATAAAGAAAGGCCTGGGGCCCTAACCCCCCTCAGCAGAAACCCACAGCTTTAGGAAAATAAGCTCCCCTCAGTCCCTTTCTCCCTTCCTCCCCTTTTCTCCCTGGAATCCACATCATTAGGAGGATAAGCACTCCCTGCCTGCCCCTATCAACTGGAATTTACAACTCTAAACAGATAATGACTCCTTTCCTTCCTAATAGCCCTCTGCTTTAGGAAGATAAGCTAACCTAGCTCCTTTTGCTTTTGTAACCCTGCCTGCCCACTTGCTTAGGAATTTGTCCACTTAGAGTTCCTATATAAACTTAAGAAAATCAAGACACAGCACTCAGATATTTGGAGACTTGACTCTCCTCTGGGCCGGTGCGCAATAAAACTCCGTTCATCTGCCCCTTCAGAGTGCCCCTTGGGTTTCATTCCATCTGCTGCAACAATAGTGCCCTGAGACCACTATTCAGGGCTTTGGATGCAGATGGACAGGAAAGAGGCATGCCAGGCTTTGTCCTATTTTTTCACAATTGCAGATACTCATGTTACTGACCCAGGACCAAGCCAGGTGACAAACCTAGAGGTGAGAGGACAATGAAAACCAAACAGAGCAGTGGTCTGTTCTGTTCTATTTATTGTTCCATCCCTGCTCCAACAAAGTCCCCTTTCCCTAGAGGACAAGGTATCAGACTACACACAGGGGTAATGGATAGGCAAGGAGCTTGTGTTAGAGAACCTGGGGCCCTGGACTCCTTCTCCTCCTAGACCAAGATCTGAATGATAGGCTACTGCCTAAAAGATGAAAACATCATCTGAACAGAGGGAAAGCCAGTGAGTGGGTGTGGTGAGCAAAAGGAGAAGGTTGGGGGTGGGTTATTTCTTGAGCTTGTATAATGTAATATTTGGGAGTCTGACTTTGGATATTCACACACACCAGTTCAAGCCTGACATTTACTAGCTGTAATTTCAGCATTCCCATCTCTAAAAAGGAAATCCTAACAGTGTATACCTCATCAGGTTATTGTAAGGACAAGTGCACACAGGCTATTGAGTACACTGCAGGGATTCAGTATGTATTTATTGTCTTCAGAAATATGCCATGTTGATGGTGCACATCCCCAGTCTGCAGGATGTGGCACTCTTCTACATGGAGCTGTTTCCCTCCTGGCCTACACTAACTCATCATGTGGTGGTGGCTTTCTGCATAAAGTGTAATAGTATCCACACCTCACTTTTGGCTCTCAAAGGAAGGGGAGACAAAGTACCTATGAGGCTGTGGATAATAATAGGGATTGAGATGAGTTTCCAGGGAAGCAAATTGTGGAGATCTTACAATGGTTCCCCATGGTCCTAAGACTAAAAGCTGAAGTCCTTATTGAGGCAGCAAGGTCCTACCCACCTCTTGGACCTCCTCTCCTACTTCTGCCATCCCCTCCCCACATCACACCCCACTCCAGCCACCATTGTCTCCTTGTAGTTACCTCTTCCTGGAATGCTCCTCTCCTTGGGATGCACATAGATAATTCCCTCAACTCCAGGTCTTTGCCCCAGTGTCTTCTCAATGAGGCCACCATTCTTCCCAGCACTCCCAATGGCACTTACGCTTATCTTCCTTTTCTTAGTGTTTATCATCTCCCCCCTCTGGAATGTAAACTCTTCAGCAGGGATCTTTGTCTCTTTTGATTGCTGATGCATTTCAACCTCCTAGAACTCTGCCTGGCATATCCTTGAGGCCCAAGAAATAATTGTTCAATGAATAAATGAATAAATGAGAGAGATAAAGAAGGGGAATGCTACTCTGGAACTAATGGGATATGGTTAGAGCAGCTGAGTTGAACAACCCACAGCATACATTGTGAATAAAGGTCCTTGGACTTGTTCAACACGGCAGCCCTTTAAAAAATTCAGATCATCAGGAGACCCTGAAGAGGATTCAGCTTCTATTTCTTTCCCTCAAGAACATTGTGACATTGTGCAAGTCTTTTGCTTTCTGTGGCTGTTTTTATCTCCCAAGAGCAGGTGTTAAACTAGATGGGATTTTTCAAACTTTCTTTATTCTTGTGAAAGAAAATTTACATCCAAGTTGTTTTCAACACATGAGCCTCATGTAACCATTTATTATCAGGAGGCCTGAAGAGAGAATGTCAGAAGAGTCAATAGGGAATTTAAGCTCCTTTTCCATGATAACTAATATGAGTGTGTATGGCCTCAAGATTAATGGTGACTTTCTTCAGGAGGTTACACTAAACTTTAAAGTTCCAGATGTCTCAAGACTTCTTACAAAAAGTCCAAGATGTTTTGTATCTTGTCATCATAAAAACATAACACAAAGGAGCAGTTCACCCTTACGTAGTATCTCCAAGTTGAATGGCTTGTAAATGTTTCCAGATTCATCATTATCAGTTAATATCTCCCCCAGAGCTTGAGTCAACATCTTTTTTCCTCCTAGTGGTCTTCTCTAACACCTGCTGATATTAGGGGCCTGCAGTCTGGCTTCAAACAAGATTTTTTTTAGCTACAACTAACCAGAATACAATTCTTTATTCCTATGATGAGTTTCCCAGTTTTTTGGATCAAAGTTATATTGACCCCATGAATATTCTTTTATTTTCTATAGAAAGTTCCTATGAGCTCTGTGACACAACTAAGAAGTGGTTATGCTCTTATTAAGTTGTAAGAGGCATATATCAAATGTAGATACCAAGAAGGTAATAATGATTAATGAATATTTATAAACTGAGCACACCATGTGACCAGAATACAGAGCAAGAAGCATGCTCTTAGCAACTTCTAGAGATGACCTCATCCACCTACAGTCGGGGCTTTCAGTGTGTTTCTTAAGGCCCCATGTTGTTTTCAGTGGTATTTGTCCCTTTGTGCCCTTTCCTGTCAAACTTTCCAGTTTGTAACTATGCCAGAAAACCAACTGACACATGGTAATTGAAATTTGAGTTTATCCATGATGTAAATTTTGACCCATATCTTCTTCATTAATATATGAGTAGTACCCAGAGGCTATGAATTGGTAGGAAATTCTGGAAATGAAATGGTATGAAATGCTGGAAACAGTAGTTTCCATCCCACTGTGTCACAGATTGTTTTGCATTTCATGGCTGCTGGCTCTTCACATGAAGAACCATGATGAGTTGTTGGGGACATTCAATTCATAAGTAATGAGAAGTCAGGGTGCAAAGGAGTTTCCAGACAGAGTTCATGTTTACTTTGGCAAGAGAAACTGTCTGCTTCATTAGGGTCATATGAAGACCTCAATTTTATCATCTCTTCTATCCTCATGTTCCTCTACTCTTCATAGAGCAAAATATTTATTTGGAAGGTTATTTGGAAACTTTCCTCTACCCAAATCCTCCAGTCCACAGAAAACTAAATCCAGGAGCAAGCAGACTGTGCAGTCCAGAGAGAACACTAGAGGGCACCATCAGTTACACAGTCCTGTACCAGGGCATCTCTTGAATTATTTCATTCCAACCCACCCTGGAGAAACTTCTTGAAAAGTACCACATCCCATCTTCTTCCAGATATAACCCATAAACAACTCAAAGAACTGCTATGATCAGTATGATAAACATTCTTGGTTTCAATACAAATCAATCCTCTTCATATCTCATTTTAAAATAACCTCCTTTTTCTTGAAATACAGCTTAATAACAGCTTAACCACTTCTTAGTTGTGTCACAGTGTTCATAGGAAGTTTCCATAGAAAATAAAGTAATATTTTGTTTTCTTTGAATAATCTCTTCTGTTACTTTTTCCTGGTTTGCTTTGCATAATTCTATCAGTTCTTTGAAAATTTCTTCCACACCAAACTGAGAAGTAAATGCTATAATTTCTAGGGCATAATCTAGTTTAAAAAGTTGATACCAAGCTAGGAAATTTAACTTTGTAAATTTCAAGGAAATGTATTAGTATTTAAACTGAACAATCCCCTCCAAGCTAGGGAAAGCTGTTCTGATAGTCCAGAGAGTCCAGGGAAGACAGAGTTCAATGATGACATGGTCCACCCAGTATTTCACTACTAGTGCTGGTGCCCACTGTGTTCATATCCAGCTTTCCTCCAACTTGTACAATGGAGTCTGAGCAGCGCTGTCTCCCATCAAGCCTGAGTTAGCTCCTCCCATTGAGTGTATGAGTTGAAAGATTATCTGTCACCATGACCCCATTGTATTATTTTACCCACCTGTATCTTCCTGGCAAGTCAATTACTTCAGACCACATGTATCCTTACCAGAACTGATGCCTATTTGTATCTGGGTTTGATTTTGATAATCAGCCCATCTTCTGAAAACACTCTTCAAGCTACTGCAGGACTGATGACTTGACATGAAATCTTCAACTATATCATCTGAAGTCCAGCAGTCTGGTTGCTGTTGAGGGATAGGCCTGGGAAACATGACAACAGGTCCTAGTCACCTCCATCTTGTAGGATTTCAGAGGGGCAGCTGGACCAATAGAACAATAGAAGTCCACATTAGACTTCCTACAAAGGGGCCCCTGGTAACTTGTATTCAAGTTTCTGACTCTATTTCATATAACTGAGATCATACAATATTTTTAATTTTTATCTGTTCTATTCCACTCAACATGATCTCTTTGAGTTCCATCCATGTTGTAGCATGTATCAGAACTTCATTACATTTTATATTCTAATAAAATTCCACTGTATGTGTATATCACATTGCAATTACCCATTCATCTGTTCATGGCCTTATGGGTTGTTTCCACCTTTTGGCAATTGTAAATAATACCACTTTGTGTGTATATCTGTTTAGTCCCTGTTTCAATACTATTAGGTGATTACCTAGAAGGGGGTTTGCGAGGTCATTTCAACAATATCTTTTTTTGTTGTACAAAGATCCAAAGTAGGACACAACAATAAGATTAGCTATCATATCTCCTAATCACTTGTGGCCAGTGATTGTTTATATATTATGTTTTTTTGTTGTTGTTTTGTTTTTTAATTTTTTTTATTTGTAAAATGATATATAAATACATATGCATATATGTGCATTTGTTTACATAAATGTTATTTATTATATATATATATATACATTTTATAAAGGTGCCTAGATTACCCAAATATTACTCAGAAACTACAGGGATTCCCATGCTCCCCACCGCCCACACCCCCAAAAACACCCCACACAACCATTCCCCATATATTATGTTGCTTTTCAGTGGACTACTCTATAAATGGCCATTGGATCAAGGTGGTTGAAAATTCTATTCCTATTATCCATGTCTGCCATTATTAGCCTCCTAGTTATTGAACAATTGCATAGAGTGGAATGTTGCTGTTTCCAACTACAATGTGCATTTGTCTATTTCAATGATCAGTTCCATCAACTGGGATATGGAGAACAGGCCCCTTCATGACTATGCAATATCAATCCTGATTAGTAATAATCTTCATTTGGGGAACTCTACTTTGTCCTAAAGTAATATTGAGACTCTAACTTTCTTTTGTCCATGTTTTCATGGCATATATTCATCCAATTCTGCTTTTTACACTTTGATGCATTTAAATTTAAAATTTCTTTCTTTAAACAGCATATAGTAGAATAATTGTCTGATGCAACAAGGAACAGTTTTAATTTCAGTTTTTCCAACTTTCTTGCTTTCTTGTTTTTTTTTTATAAGAATAAAGGAAAATTTTTCTCAGATTCCTATGTAATCAAGCTTAGCAGTCACTTTTTCTATAAAAGTTTAAACCTGGAAACTTTCCAAGTTTCTAGAGATGACTGGATAAACAGAAGGTGCTATAAGTAAACATTGGAAAACCACTCAGCATTAAAATCAGTGAATGCTTGATACATGCTAAAGAGGGTGGAAACTCAAATGCTTATTCTGAGAGATAAAAACTTACCAAAAGTACATACTGTACAATTCAATTTATATAAATTCTGGAAGATACAGACAAGACAAAAAATAATATCAGTACATGCATTTGGACAGAATAGGAGGAGGAAATGTTTGGAGGGAGGAATTAAAGATGTATAAGAGGAAACTTTGGAGGCTGGTAGATGTTTTCCCTATCTTTATTGTGGTTATGAATAATGGGTGTACACATATCCTTACTTACCAAACTGGAAACAAGAAATGTATGCAGTTTATTGCAGTTAAATTATACCTCAATAAGGCTGTTGTAAACTGAATATATTTTTACAGAAAAAGAAATAGAAAGACAGGCAATGACATGTGAATTATCAGGAGCCCTTACAAATTCATCTGCATGAACCCTAGTAAACTGTATGTTCTTTAAGTAAATACTAGAATACAAACTCACACCATAATAGAGATAGGTTTTCTGAAAACCTTACTCAGAATGTCACAATCTGTCCTGGTTAAGGGGACAGGCCTGGGAAACATAACCCCAGACACTGGGGTTCTCTCACCAGATATGAGCTCTTGGGCACATCACACAATCCTTCTATGTTTCTGTTTGGAGATTGACATCTATAAATTGGAGGTAAAATTGCCACCTACTTCACATGATTTTCAGCTTTTGTTTAAAAAAAAGGAATATCATCATATTAATCATTATGATACTAAATTCTTTGTTTATATATTTTAATTCAGGATCTGGATCACATATTATGTTCATTCTGAAATTGCTCTTTTTTTCTTTTATTTACCCTAAAATTTTTGTTGAAAGCCAGTCCTGTTGCATGAGACAGTAGATATTGTATTATTTTACTTCCTTTATTGTTAGTTTTTAAAATGATAATTCCTTTTTCCTGCTTTGATATGATCCCACTCTACCTTCTGCTAGGCCTTTATTGTGGGGGTTCCATGATTGTAATTGTGGCTGACTTGGAGTTTACTGTTGCCATCTATACCTTAGTTGAAATTTTTATTTTTTTGCTCTGGACACCAAAATGTTAGTTTCCTTTAGTGATAGCTGGTTTTTCTCTGCTTGTTTGGCTTGGGATCTTTTATTTGTGTTCTCTGCAGAGATAATTCCTCTTTTTCTGCTTTTCCAAGCCAACTCCCCTTTTATTCCTTTTGTAGTTTTACATCTGTGAAGTGGAGGTAACATTGATACTTATTTCCATGTTGAGCATGCTTTTGGAAAAATGAAATAAAATGTTTGGCATGTGTTTGGCTCAGCACAACCATACAATAAGAAATCACATTTTCCTGAATGCTACCACTGCCAATGCCACCAGGACACTCTGTCCCCTCTGAAAGCATCCAACCCCAGATCTTAATTTTGGTAGGAGGAAATGAAAAATGGGCCCCAAACACAGGTGATTAGAACCAGTCCAGCCCTGTCCCTGCAGCTCTGGGAGAGGAGCCCCAGCCCTGGGGTGAGGTGTTCATATTCATTGATAGGAAGCAAACATAAATGATTCACCAGTTTTTGACCACCAAGCCAAGATGCAGGTACAAAGGCAGGTGCAATGGGATCATAGGATCATTGAGTCCAGGGGGTTATTAACCATGGTCAGGTGGAGGGAAAAGTCTGGACCACTGAAACCAGACCCAAGACCAGGGACAGGTGCAGGGGAGCTCAACACTACAGTTTCTAGAGGACAGGATATGAGGCAAATACAGGGAGAGCTCAGAACCATGGAGCCCAGCCTCCAGAGCCAAGGCAGGTGCAGGGGGTACTCAGCAACTTGGAGTTCAGGGGCAAGGACTAAAATCAGTGCAGGACTAGATCAGGATCACTGAGGTCAAGGCCAGATGCAGGAGAAACTCAGGGCCATGGAGCCAAGGGGTCAGAAACAGGAGTAGGTGGAAGTCAGAAGCACTCATATCTGGGACCAGGACAGGGGGCAGGTGCAGGGGAGTTCAGGACCAATAATCCAGGGCCAGACTAGGGACAAGTGCTTGGGGTGAAAGGAGCATGTAGCCTAGGGGACTGGAACAGGAGCATGTGCAAGATGAGACTAAGAGAGCTACATTTCAGCATAAGACTTCTCTATTCATTTTATGATAAGGGTCAAGTGAACCTGGTTTTGACTCTGCTATGTGGCTTAAGACAGAGGTTCAGTGAAATTTCACTAATGCAATTAAATTTGGGTAATTTCATTGATAAATAAAAGCTATCATGTTATGTGACACAATATGCACAGAAGTTCGTCAACATGAATTGTGTAACCAAATGCCAACCTCACATTCAACGCAGAAAACAGGGAGATGTGGAAATATGTCACCCATGAAAAATGCACTTTGATATCCAGCACAGTGTCCTTACAGTTACAAAATTCACTCCCATGTGGATTCCATTTTCTTGCTGGCAACTCTCCTCATAACACCTCCATGCATGAAATTTCTGAATTACTCTTGCACCAGATACTAACTTTGGAACATGCTTATGATGTTCTTCTGAATCTACAAATCCTGCCACAATCATGATGACTTTAGTGTACTGGTGAATTCCTTTTCCCCTAATGTTATTGCCTCACCAACTTGTAACCAGGCTAGAATTATAAGTCATACTAAATTTATTATTTAATCATTAACTAGGAATATTGAATGGCCAGATTGTAATATGCTTCTTTCATGTTCTATTCATGAGATGATAATTTAGAAAGACATATTCAGAAATGAGTGGATCAAAGTCAATCAATGTTCAGGTGAGGGGGTTGACCTGCACCAGTAGCACAGGTGTGACATTGACACACTGATGGGGCATGACCAAGGCAAATGATGTCTGAGCAAATGGTGGTCAGAGGTGAGGGCACATACAGGTCCTTTCTGCCCCCCCCCAGAGGGGATTATACCACTAATATGAGTAAAGAAAATATATAACAACTCTGATAACTTTCTTAAATTTCACACATGAAATTACAATTGAGGAATGACATCAACAAAGTGGAGAAAGTGGTGCCAAACCTCCTTTCCTCCACTGATAATTCAAAATCAAATAGAACCCATTATAATTAACATTGTCAGGGAATATGTACATGTTATATATTATATATTCCATATATGAGATAGATAAGTACATAAACAGACACACACAAGTTACAAATAATTTATGTATATATAATCTCTGGGAGAAGGGGTACAATGAACACATTCCCACAGCCAGTTTTGATCCTTTGACCACATCTGATTCCCCATTCAACACATTATCTGCCTGAAAGTAAAGGAACCTTGGTTTGGTGATGAGCACTCCTGGGAGAGGACTGTGCTCTCCAAGGGTCCAGCCAGCATCCTCCTCCCAAGGTGCCCCTAAGACAAGGACGTCCCCTCATCCCCTCCCATTTTACATACAAAGTCACCTCCCAAATGCAAATCACCACATGAGTGAACAGATGAAAGAGCAAACATTTCTTTAAATTCAGGTTCTTGATCAGTTAGGAAAGTATTTCCTGGGATTCATGGACCTCATCCACAAGAACATGAAAGCCTTGTGGTTCTTCCTCTTTCTGGTGGCAGCTCCCAGATGTGAGTGTCTCAGGATTCAGCCATGAAGGTAATGGGGAGGATGCATCTGAGCACAGGACTCACTGTGGTTCTCCCTGTCCTCAGGTGTCCTGTCCCAGGTGCAGCTGCTGGAGTCAGGCCCAGGCCTGGTGAAGACCTCTCCAACCTTGTCCATCACCTGTAAATTCTCTGGATTCTCTTTAACTGACTATAATATGCATTGGATCCACCAAGCTTCAGCAAAGGGGCTGGAGCAGGTCAGCTGGATACATAGTGGTGGAAGCAGAAACTATAACCCAACTCTTCAGTCTCGACTCAGCATCACCTTGGACAAATCCAAAAATGAAGTTTATTTAAAACTGAGCAGCCAAAGAACTGAGGACACTGCCAGGTATTATTGTGCAAGAGACACATTTGGAGGAAATCATTGTGCACCCAGACAAAAACCTCCCATGCAGGGCACACATCACTGGACTGCAGGGTAAGCTTATGGCCACCATTGGGCAATGAGAGTCCACTGGGGCAGGTTGAGAGGAGATGGGGAAGAGTTTCTTATTCTTGCCTTAGGTTCCCTCTTCTTGCTTCTCAACATTTAACCCCCAGAGAACAGCCATTGCATCTTTTCTATGCAGTGCTATGATGTACCCAAGATTCAAACTCAGAACAGTTCTTTTATTGTTAAGAAAATGTATGTCTAAATACATTCATACATATATATCATATAAGACTTTATGTAAATTATGGGAATTGGTCCTGTCTTGTGAATATGCTTGAAAATGTGAACAAAATTTTCATTTACTATCTCTGTGAAGTTATTTCCCTCAACTTAACTCAAATTTCTGAGAATTCCCAGGCAAATTATCCCCCCACCCTCCATCATGTAGAATCCCATGTCCTCAGCTGGAAAGGAGGAGGAATTGGAAAGCTTGTCCCTCTCTAGGAGAAGCATCCAAGTTCTCACTTTGTTCTCTCCATCTCATGTGGTGTCAAAGACCAGTTCCCTGCACTTATATTAAGGCCCTTATAAATTATGGTTCTATTACATAAAATGCCATCATTGTATCATTCACACAGCATTACAATATATAATAGATAGGCAAGATAAAAGAATTGGTTCACAATGGACCATGCTTAATCCAGATAGCATTCCTGATACATTTATATTTAATTAAAGCCTTTCTTTTAATGTTCCTGCAGATATGATGTTTGCACGAGGAGAGAACAAGATTGGGGGGCTGCATGTAATTTGAACACTAAGAGTAATTATTATCTAAGCAGAAATTTCTATCTTGGGTGAAAATAAACTTAGTGATAGGCTTACATTACCAAATTTACCTGCACTGTAACCCTTGGCTATGCACAGAAATGGAGATGCTTGTGCTGATGATGCCTTCTCCCATGTTCACTATTCACTGAAAGCCATTCTCATTCACAAGAAAAATGATTGCCCACAGTTTTCTCTGAATGCACTGTGATTGCTATATTTAGTTGCTGGCTCAAAATTTTGGAATATACCATAAATTTGAAGTAACAGAACACATAAATTTATCAGAATGGGTTTCTTGGAAATTTAGAAGGTGCTGGACTTGTGGGGAGTATGTGGTGCATAATGCACCCCTGGGGTTAACATCTCATTGATCCAATACCAAAGTCATCCTTGATCCTTGGCCAAATCCACCTCTCTGATCAGCTTCTTCAGGATATTTCTGGCCTTGAAGAAAAGGAAACTGGGCTTAATAAAGAGAGAAAACTGTACACCAACCCCTCAGCATTCTCCTCACAGAGGAAGCCAGAGAAAGAACATCCACACTCCCTTTCACCTTTATACAGAATTTTACCTCCCACATTCAAATCATCACTTAGGTAACCAGATGAAACAAGCACACATTTACTTAAATTAAGGCTCCTACTGAGTCAAGAATATATTTTCTGGGATTCATGGGCCTCATGCACAAGAACATGAAACCATTTTGGTTCTTCCTCTTTCTGGTGGCAGCTCCCAACTATAAATGCTTCAGGGATTCAGACATGAAGGTAATTGGGACAGTGCATTTATCCCATGACTCACTGTGGTTCTTCTTGTTCCCAAGTGTCCTGTTCCAGGGGCAGCTTCAGGAGTGGGGACATGGTGTGGTAAATCCCTCACAGACCATGTCCCTCACCTGCACCTTCTCTTGATTCTCCTTACACAGGTAAGGTATGGACTGGAACTGCCAGACTCCAAGAAAGGAACTGGCTTTGGTTTTTGCCATGGAACACAAGGAAACACATACTACAATCCAGCACTTAAATCCCAACTTGACATGACCAAGGACACCTCCAAGAACAAATTTATTTAAAGCTGAGCAGCCTGAGTTTAGAAGACAAGGGGGTATATTATTGTGCAAGACATACAGTAAGGAGATGTCAAAATTTTGTCAGGCATAATACTCCCCTGCAGGGCACAGGACGGGCTGGGCTGCAGGGGGTGATCAGGGACACCAGAGGGTGCACAGGGGCCAACCCTCAAGGGCAGAGGCAGAGCAGGCCTGGGGAGAAGTTTCCTTGCCTTCCCTCTTCTTGCATCACAGAATGTGAGCCCCAGAGAACCACCATTGCATATTTTCTAAGCAGTGCTATGCTGTAAGATTCATCCTGCTGAACAGGATGTGGAAAAATAAGTACACTCATTCACTGCTTGTGGGGATGTGGAATGGTACAGCCACTCTGGCAGTCAGTTTGGCAGTTTCTCAGGAAGTTAAGTACAGATTTGCCATATGATCTGACAGTATCACTGCTAGTTATATACCCAGAAGAATTGAAAGGGTCATGAACAGATATAAGCAAACCAATGTTCATAGTGGCATTATTCACAATTGCCAAAAGTTGGAAGCAACCCAGGTGTTCATTAGCAGATGAATGGGCAAACAAAATGTGGTAAATACAATTGATGGAATATTATTCAGCTGTAAGAAAGAATGAAGTGTTGCCACATGAGACAATATGGATCAACCTCATGAAACCTATGTTGAGTGAGAAAAGCCAGACACGAAAGGATAAATATTGCATGATCTTACTGATATGAACTAAGGATTGTGAGCAGACTTGTGGAGGTAGATTCTGGAAGATAAGTTGCTAGAAGATAGGAGGGTAGTAGATATTAGTGAGTTGGTGATTAATCTGTGCAGAAATTATGGTTTAGTTGATTGTAATGGTATGGGAATGGATGGAGGTGATGAGGACATAGTGATGTTAGTGTAATTAATGGTGCTGAAGTGTGAGTGTGAATGTGGTTGAAAGAGGAAGTTTCAGCTTGTCCATGAGGCTAGAAGAAAAGCTAGAGGAATAAAGAGGCAATTGTATGATTCAGTAAGTTCTGGAGGGGCTGAGGATTGTAATTAAAAATACAAATATAAGAATGCTTGCATAACAAAGATACATCTCTTTCACTTTTCAAAGATACTTTCACTAAATACAGAGTTCTAGATTGGTGCTATCTTTTGAATTCCTTTCAACATTTTTGCTTGCATGATTTCTGATGAGATGCATGATGTAATCTTATCCTTTTTCTTCCATAAATAAGTCATTTTTGGTATTTATTTTAATATTTATTTCTTTCAAATTTTTCTGCATTTTTAATATGATACAGCTAGGTGTGTTATTAATTGTGCTTGGTAAACTGTGGGAATTCATTCCATATTCAGTTCACATCCTAAAATACATGTTCAGTGACACAGTGATGAGGATGGAGACATGTTGAAGATGCTCCACTAATGACATGCTAGTCATGAGGCAACACACATTAGGTAAATGACCTTCATTTAGACAATTCCTAGAGAGGGACATAGAGGCATACAGACTCTAAAGTGGCCTTGTGATGCCCACATCCTGGTACTCATACCCTCATATCACCCTCCTCCCTACACACACAAATAGACACATGAGTAGGGGCAGGACCTGTGAATCCCTTCTAACCAAAAAATGTGGCAAAGTAAAAGGAATGTCACTCCTGTGAAAATTTTCAGTTATATGAAACCCTGTGTTGACAGCAGTCTAACTCTTTCATATCTCAGACCATCAGTGACTTGGAAAAAGCAAGCACCCATTAACCCTACAGCTTCCAGGACATGGATTCTGCCAATAACCCAATCTCTTCCCAGTCAGGTCACAAAGAATGTAGCCTGGATGACAATTGATGAAGCCACATTAAACCAGAGCAGAGGATCCAGTTAGGCAATCCCAAGACTGCCTATAGAATTGGGCATGAGATACAAAAGGTGTGGTGATTTAAAGTAGTGATTTTTGTGGGAATTTTTTGAAGCAAATTAGCACATACACACACAACAAACACTTACATAATGTGAACAAGGCACTATGCAGATGTCCCCAAAATATGTTCTATATACCGTGGCTCTCATATGAACAAACTCCCTCATATTATGCAATTCCTAGGTACATGAACCCAGCCACCCCTCAAGTTCAATCTTTACATGTATAGGAGTGAGTTATTTCATATTGGACAAGGTGGCCCAAAGCACCATGGGAACTGAGGTTGGTGGCACCTAGCAGAGAGCTGCAGCCTTGAGGACATGAGCCAGGAGCTGCAGGATGACCACCAGATGCTGATGGGCTCACTGTTCCCTCTAAAAAGACCAGGAGCAGTTGCACAAGCTGGCACCAGGAGAACATCAGGACTGGCTTCCACCATGGATATTTCCACCCACTTCACAACTCTGGGATGGAGACAGATGTTCTGGAGGTTGGACACAAGCTCCATCACAATACCAGACTTGATGGGGGGATTTTGGGTGCTGTAGAGAGGCTGCTACCTTCACCACAGAGAGCCCCTTCTTGTGGTGTCAGGCCCTCACCAGGACACACAGCAAAGATCTCTGGTCTGCCTTGGGAAACTATCACAGTTGTAGCAGGTGCCCTCTTCAGAGCAGAACATGAGGTTATCCTGTCTAGGATGAAAGTTCCCAGGGAGCCTGAGAACCTGAAGCAGAAACTTCAGGATGGCAGGGAGGAAGATGGAGGGAGAGGAGCATCCATTTTCCATGAGATGTGCAGCATGCTTGGGAGGAAGCTGGTTGCTGCCCCAGCTCCAAGACATCCAGGCAGCACCTCCCTGATCCTCTGAGAAACTGGCCTCCCTTGGGAATTGAGAGGGAGCTCACAGGGTCAGACCCAGCTGGACATCCAGCCTAGCCTCTAGGTGCTTTCACTGTGGGGGCAAATGTTTCAGATTGTGATTCCCTTTCACCAAGCAGATGTCATCAGCATTGATGTACAGTTGTCTAGAGACTCAATCTCTCACTTCCTGTAAGCTGCAGATGAGGGGAAGACAATATGCTGACTGTCATCTGGGCCATGTGGGTGCTGGGGGGATAGAAAGCTGGATAATAAGTACAGTTCTCCAGGAGGAGATGAGAGAAAGCACTGCACTCTTTCTGGTACTGAAATGCGTTTCCCTGCACTCTACATCAGAGGAATTCTCCCTGCCTCTTTTCACAGAGGGCTCTGGATGCAGAGACTGTAGGGCCAGGAGGGAGTTGATGTGCACTATTGGAAGAGGACATACAAATGGAGCCCCTCACTCTGGTCCTGAGAACAAGAAGAGGCCCAGTCCCTGCAGCGCAGAGAGGACCCTGCCTCCCCTGTGCCTGAGCTCTCTCTCTTCTGTGCCCAGGACTGAGGAAGAGGAAGCACCATGAAGTGTGTGCTGAGCTGGGCTTTTCTTTTGTCAATTTTGCAAGGTAATATTTTTGAGAACCTGGTGATGAAGCAGTGTGAAGGTGTGTGTGCATTTGTGTTTGTGTGTGCATATGTGTGTGACCATGTGTAACTCAGCTTCTAATGTCTGTTTCCAGGTATCCTGTGTGAAGTGCAGCTTGTGGAGTCTGGGGGTAACTTGGGACAGCCTGGAGGGTCTCTTCACCTCTCCTATTCAGCCTCAGGATTCACCTTTACTGATTATGACATGCACTTGTTCCAACATGCTGCAGGAAAGGGGCTGGAGTGGGTGTCATTAATTCATGCTAGTGGTACCATATTCTAAGACTCTGTGTGGGCCTGATTCACCACCTCCAGGGACAATGCCAAGAGCCAGCTGTATCTGCAAGTGAACAGCCTGAGACCTGAGGACACTGGCCTTTATTACTGTGTGAGAGACACAGTGAGCAGAAGGCAATGCTGACCCAGACATAAACCTGTTCTGTGAGGTGGCCATGAGGGGATGCTCAGGACCCACTGAGCATAAGGAGCAGCTCAGGAGCAGGTGCAGGGAGGTGGGTAAGGGCTGGTTTCCTGTCAGAGCCTGGAGCTTCCTATTCAGCTAACTAAAAACATGTCTAAACTGATGTTCCTGTGCCTATCATTGATGTGAATATAAAAGTTTTGTTGCAATAGGAGCAAGCACAATCACCTACAAAATCTTTCACCTCTCCCTCTTGAAGGCAGAAAGACTCAGCCAATGTTGCCAGGTCCAGAATTCAGAGTAGCTCAAGGCAACTTGGTGAATCCTTTAATATGAGACTGAAAGAATAGAACCGCAGTAATATTCCCCATAAAGACACTCTTTGTGATTCTCATGAGAATCAAGAGAAAGGCTCTTCTTCAGTCTATAATGTAATGGGTTTCTAATTGCACTCCTACTCACACAGAAGTGTGCACAATGGGTTCAGCATTGGTCTCACTATTTGTCTGATAATCCATTTTATTTTCTACTAATCTTTTTGCTCACATTTCCCTCTGCTCCTTCTGCCCTCTGTCAATGGATGATGTGGTTCCTGTGCTCTAAATCCCAAAGCCAAGGCCCTTTACCTGGGGCTCAGGTTCTGGCTCAGGCTGAGGAGACATCCTCACTCACCACTGCCTGGGGCCCTCTCCTCTGGAATCATGTGGAAATGCAAATGGCCATTACTATCCATGCAGATAATTGATGTTTGGTCAAAATGAGATATAAATATCATGTTGTTCTCAAACTGTCACATTGTTTCCTCCACTTCCTGTGGCTTTGTGGAGAGCTTCTGATGGACTCCCAGTGTGCTGTGAGGTATGGAGGATACAGCCAGGTCTTTCTTTGTGAGCTGAGTCCTTGTTCCACATGATGATCACAACACACTGGAAGGAGAATAACAGCTGCATGAAGTGACTGATCCCAGGTGGCCTTTTGTCTAAGATCTCTGGGACTCCTTCTTTACCCTCTCTGTGACTGTGCTCAGTCATTTGTTTCCCCTTGATAGTGTAAGGAAATGTAATTCCCTTTTTATCTCATGCACAGGTAAAATTGCTTCTACTGTCATGTAGAAGCAATTTTCATGTCTTGCAAAACTATTTAGGTCCATAGCATATGTGCTTTATAAGATATTCCTTTCCAAATAAGAGTGTTTAATCCTGTGGATTCTGGTGGAAAATTTGGAAATTGACTTACCTCATGGAGAGATTTCTATTCTTGCATAACTCCTGCATCTACTTGGAGACAAATGTGTTTGCTCATTTCAAATGGGGAAAACTGGATTAACTGTGGTAGAAGCATGGCTTTCTTCTATGGGAATGAAGGTGTGAGGCCTTCAGGACTGGTTGGTGGAGGGTGATGGAGCCATGTTGCATATCAACTGTTAGCCAGAACAGGATAGACCCAGTTTAGGGACAAATTTAACTATTGCCCCCTGCTTTTTTTCTGTTTTGTTTTGTAGGTACATTCACAATCTTTTTTCTTTCAAAACATTTGCAATATAAAAATGCTTTGTTATATATAATGAGCCACAACAAATTATGTCCTCCTTGGTTTAGGTGAGCAGTCATAAAGGAGAGCTGCCATGGAGCAGCATGCTGTGGGTGTCCTGAGGTGAGTGGCATAGAGGAGCCCTTAGCAGGCAGAGTGGAAACTTTGTCAAAACATGCATATGTCCTTCTCTGAGGGACAAAACAGGGCTCAGATGACATTTTTAAATAAATCTTCAAAGGCAGGTGGAACAGATCTGTCCCTAAAATGTTTTTGTGTGTGTGTCTGATATGATCTATGATCTTGCAGAGTTTAATTAAAGGGAAAGCTACAGACATCACCCTGTAGGTGTTGTTCCATGAACCAGCCATTGTTACAAGGGAGTAGATGGAGGTGAAATATTCACCTTGTGGGGCCTGTTCGAGGAACTCTCAAGTGAACAGAAAAGTGAAGCTGCCATAAATACATGGATGAATAACACAAGTAAGTGTGGTTCTATTGGTTTATAATGAAAAACTGAAACCATAAGCAGGGCAGCAAAAGTAAACACTAAATTTCCTCTGGATATCATCACAATATTTAATATTCAAAATTTAAATCTAACATTATACCTATGGTCTAAATATGTTTGTTTAAAGATAATGATAAAATATACTATTTAGTATTTGTAATAATGTAATAAATTATAATTTATAAATTTATTGGTTCAATCATAGGTTTACAGATAAAGCATACAGAATTTGCAAAGTTCCCATTTATACCCCAAACATGCAGTTTTATATATAATTAAACATATGCTTTAGTTTGTTATTTTGTTGCAATTGATGAAACAGAATTGTTGTAATTATACTATTAACTATACTCAATAGTTTACATTAAGGTTCACTGCAAGTGTTGTAGAAATCTATGTTTTTAGTATTTGTATTCTGCTAATCTATATACAAATATTTTTCAACTACTTCGTGGTTATTTTATATTTTTATTTACTCATACATATGGGATCTTTTAGTCAATAATGTCATTTGATTGCAAAGGAAAGGATGTTGAAATGTGCAATCAATAAAATGTATCACCCAAATTTATATTAGCAAAATATTTTTCACTTTTGCATTAATAGGAATCAATAATTACAATAAGATTGAATGTGGCTATCATAATGTATAGAATTACAGCATTATGGTTATAACAATCCACCATGAGTTGCCATTAATTCTTTCCAAATCTAAGAGCAGGCCAGATAAGGCTGTTAAATGGAGACACACTGGGGATATGTCTTATATAATAGGTCTCAATCCTTGAGACCCCCATTTTAGTATACATTGGGCTATATTAAATATATAACTGGGGAATGGATCATGAGCCTCATTTTGTCAAGCCAATTTACAATGCCATAAACAATGTAATGTTAATTTATTAGTCATTGGGTCAGAGCATCCATGGCATTATGGAATATTTCAGGAAAATGTGTGCTATGACCATTGGGAATTTATGCAAGACAATAGTTTCAAAGTTAGGGTGAGGCATACATTTTTGTCCATTTCATCATTGGAAATTCTCCTAAGAGTATAGGGGGCACTGTCTTAGATGGCAATGCTGTTATTACAAATAGCACACACTGATTAGCTTAACAACAGGAATGTATTAGCAGACATATTTCAGAGGGTAGGATTTTCAAAATAGAGGCAAAAAGCAAGAGCATGCATTCTTCCCAATATTTCTAGCATTGTGTTGCTTACTTGCTACAATCCTTGGGGTTTATTGGTTTATATCTCTGTCTCACATTACATTACAACCTCTCCATTTTCACTGACTTGTAAATTCTCACTCCTTTCATTGGTCCAGATTTCTGCACTTAATAAGGCCTTCAGTCATAAAGATTAATGCCTACACTCCTTCAGTTT
>JAQZBX010033423.1:0-25401 GCA_029593785.1 Cabassous unicinctus | reverse complement strand
CCCACCCCTTGCTGCTTGTGCTGCTGTGTCCATTTGCTGCGTGTCTTCTCTGTGTCTGCTTATCTCCCCCTTGCTGTGAAGTCTTGCCGCATCAGCCCACAGCGCCGCGCGAGCCAGCCTGCCCTCACAAGGAGGTGCCAGGAAGCGAACCCGGGGCCTCTCATATGGTAAACGGGTGCGCTATCCATTGCGCCACACCCACTTCCTGCCGTGAGTTTGCTGCATCAGCCCACCGCACCGCTCAGGCCGGCGTGCCCTCACAAGGAGGCCTCGGGACACGAACCCAGGTCTCCCATATGGTAAACGGGGCCTCTATCCACTGAGCCACACCCGCTTCCCTTAACAAGTTCTTTTGAATACTAAAATTTGAGAAGCCTTGATTTAGGTTAAAGAACTCTAAAGGATATTTTAAGTTGTCTAGTTTATACAGCTTCTAAATATTCATAAATTGATGTGATTTGGGCACTGTAACAGTATTAGTTATTTTTCTCATCAAGAGAGACAAATTCCTCTTTGAATCATATTTTTTTAATTTTCTGAAAGAAACGAATTTGAAACAGAGAGAAACTTTGTGATTCTTGATATTTCATGCCCTCTATCCACCTAAATGTAATTTTACTCTCTTGTCTATGTTGTAAGAATTATAAATAATTTCTATATCAAGCTATTGCCTTTCATAAAGTTTTCCCAATTCTTGACACATCATAGATTTATATGCACAGGGTATCAGGTCTAATTTTTCTCTGAATATAAGTCGGTGTATGAATACTGTGATATGCCATATGGATTCCCCTTCAATGGAGGATGTTGTCCCAGTTGCTGGGAGTTCTATCATCCCCTTCAATATTGACCTAAATACAGACAGCTATCTCACCTTTCCTGGGTGGCCCACATCCACTAACTGATCAGTGCAGGAGGATAAAAACCTGACCATCTTGGCCCAAATTGGGACAACTCTCAAGGGTCATTCTAGCTGCAGAACTCCTTATCACCAAAGCTAACTTTGGGCTTGCATCACAAATTGACTTCTCATTCTGTCTAATTTTGCTTCCTTCGTTTCCCTTCCATGGGATTGATTTCAAAAGCACTCTTTTGTAAATCACCCTCATGCTCAGCCCTGTCTCAAATGAGTGGTCTGAAAAAGCAGGAGCTAAGATGGGGTGTTTAGAGCTGGATCACTCCCCAGTCCCCTGACCAGCTTGCAGTGAGGACCACATTACTGGTGGCAGGAGGAGCATAAACAGACCATGGCACAAGGTTGTAGTTCAGTTGCTAAAATGTTCACTGGTAGGGAATTAGGATGGTGTACTGGTGCAACATACCAGGCATTTTTGAGAAATATGGGGAAAATAATAACTACAATTACAATGAAATTGGCTATTGCTAAGCTCCAATGCTCTGGACACTGATAATGAAAATCTGAGAGTGATTCATCTCCAATTGATAGCTGAAGTAGAAAGCCAGCAGACTTCCTTGGTGCCATACATAGAGGCTCCCATCTCCTGTAACTGGAGGACAGAAATAGCAGATGACCAGACCCAGGACTAAACTGTCAGAGTAGGAAAGCACACACACAAAAAAAGGTTAAACTTCCAAACAAAACGGGTCTGCTAAGCAAAGGTCAGAGTTCTGATTGGGAAAGAATAGTACCCAACACATGGGATGAGGACATCTTGAAGTTCCCTAGAACCTTCTGAACTACTGGCTTCCCCCTTGCACAAAAATGATGCTGAAACAAAAAATAAAAAATAATAGTAATAAAAAATGATGGTAAGGCCTCTTCACAGCAAGATAACAAGATAACACATGGCTCACTCATGATCTTCCCCCATCTCCCCTCCTCACCACTGGGCCAGAACATAATGAAACCCAGAATGTGCTGGGCCAAATAAGGGAACCACAAGACCTAGCTAGCATGTACTGGCAGGAATGAGGGAAGCAAATATGTTTTTGGATTCTGAGTGTGCTTGCTCAAAGAGCCTGGGACATTAGATTGGATAAGGGGCAGTATACTGACATTTCCAGATTTTGGATTTAACACCCTGGCAAAAACCAACAGATAGTGCAAACTTGCAACTTGGATAATATATAGCTTTCTGTGACTGCTGTAACAAATTACCGCAGCCTTAGCTTAAAAGAACAGAAATTTATTCTCTCATGGTTGTGGAGGCCACAAGTCTGAAATAAAGTTATGGGCAGGGCCACACTCCCTCCAAAGGGGAGAATCTGTTCCTTGCCTCTTTCAGCTTCTTGTTGCTGCAGGCGTCCTGGACTGTGGCTACATCACTGTAATCTCTGCCTCTGTCTTCACATCGCCTTCTCCCTTGTGTGTCTGTGTCAAAACTCCATCTACTGTCTTTTACAGGGATTCACATGATTGCGTTTAGAGCCCATCAGGATAATTCAGGATAAGCTCCTCCTTTCAAGATCCTTAACTTAATCCCATTTTTTTATTTTATCAGGTAATATTCACACATTTCAGGGATTAGGACATGGACACATCTTTGGGGCCACCATTCAGTCCCCTTCAGATGGCTTCCAAGGAAAAAGTGAAAGTCCAGGTTAAGTGATGTTGAAATATTAACATTGCCATGCGAAATGATGGAAGGAATCAAAAGTCTCAGAATGGATATACGATGTAAATTACATACAAAACCTATAGGATGATTATGTCCATGGGAAGGCCCAGGGGATATACCCTTTCCCTAGCCATAATAGATGAGCTAATGAAAGTAATAACATTACTTTTATTTTTAGTAATAACATTACTAAAAAGTTCAAGGGTGCCACTCCTTTGTTGGCCAAGCTTAAAGTAGAAGAGGCTGTTAGAGAACTAGGCTCACTAATAGCAATGGGGATACTAAGCCCTTGTTTCAGTTTGCTAAGCTACCCAAAGCAGATACCATAAAATGGGTTGGCTTTTAATAGTGGGAATTTATTAGCTTACAAGCTTACAGTTTCAAGGCTGAGAAAAATGTCCAAATTAAGGCATCATCAGGCAAAGCTTTCTTTCTGAAGACCTCCTGACAGCAATCCTGGACTCCTCTGTCACAAGACAAGGCACATGGTGGCATCTGCTAGTCTCTCCCTTCTCTTCTGGGTTTCAATGCTTTCAGCATCTTGCTTTTGTGGCTTTTTCTCTCCATATTCATCTCCTTTATAAAGGACTCCAAGTAAGAAGATTAAGACCCACCTTGGGCCTTAACTGAAGGAACCTAATCAAAAGGGCCTACTTACAATAGGTTTACACCCACAGGAATGGATTAGCTTTAAGAATATGCTTTTCTGGGGTTTATACAGTTTCAAATCACCACAGACCTCAAAACAATAGAGGCCAGGTAGAACACGTTAACTTTCAAAAGCCAGGTGGATACAATTATAATGATAGGCGATGTCAGAGTAGGCAGTTAAGGGTCCTGTCCCTTAGAATTAAGAAGATACTTAAGTTAATAGGACATGTGGTCTCTAGGTGCAAAAGAGATGGACAGCCAAGTACTATTTGATTTGTACCATCAAAAAAATCAGCGACAGATGATTAGGAGGCTGAGGGCAGTTATATAAATAAAAAGTTGCAATCCCTTGCCTAGTTCCTGGACCTGAGCCCATTTTTAGACCCAAAACACATTGAATGAATAAGTTGGATGCCCAGGAGAAAGGAACTGATGAGTAATTTCCCCTCCTTCCTCAGATGGAGGAAGTTTTTAATTGTACACTTTGGAAAGGGGAATACTCAAACATTTCAAATCCTGTTGGACTCAGGTCTGACTTGACATTGATACTTAGAGCCCTGAAGAATCATCCTGGCTCCCCTGTTAGAGTGAGGGAATATAGAGTTCAGGTAATAAATGGAATCCTGGCCAGGGCTCACCTCACAGTGGGTCCACTGTATCCAAAGACCACAGTGGTTATTTTACCAGTCCTCAAAAGTATAACCAGAAGAAACATACTTGGTAGTTGGAACCTTGACCCATGGGGGAAGAGCTATCATAGTGTGGAAGTCCAAATGTAAACCTCTGAAACCTCCCCCTTCCCCACTTCAGATAAGATCGTAAACTAAAAGCAATATCATATTCCTAGGAGGGATGCTGAAAATTAGAATGACTTGTCAAAGAATGCAGAAATGGTGGGCCCCATCATATCTCAATTTAATTCACCAATCTGGCCTTTGCAAAAATTGCATGGATCCCCCAAAATGACACTACACTATTGAAACTCAACTAAGCAGAAGACCCAGTTGCAGCTGCTATGCAAGACATAGTATCTTTGCTATAGGAGATTAACATGGCCTCAGGTACAGAGTATATCACATTTGATTGGTAAAATTTGTTTTCTATCCCTAATCAAAATGATGATCCTGTGCATTTACATGGACAGGACAGTATGCATTTATAATTTTGCCCTAGTGCTATGACATAATATATTATGCTTCTGTCATATATAGTCTAAAGAGATTTCTCTCTCAATATCCTGAAGGACATCACATTGACACAGTATATCAATGACATTATGCTAAACAGCTTGGATGAGCCAAAAGGGGCTAGCATATTGGAGACCTTGGTAAGACGCATTTGCTCCAGAGGGTGGGAGATAAACCCTCTGGAAAGATAAGTGGCCCAGGATTAGAATATATATAGAATGGCTTGGCCAACTGGATGGGGACCTGAAAGAAGAAATATTAGAAGATGGGAGTCAATTAGGTCTGAGGTAGAACACATGGATGAACACATGAAGGTGAGCAAAAAGTAAGAGTGCTCTTTGTATCAAATATTAATGTGGACAAACAGATCAATGGAATAGAGAACCCAGAAATAGACCCAGACAAATATAGTCAGCTGATCTTTGACAAAAGAGCAAAGGCAATTCAATGGAGAAAGGATAGTCTTTTCAACAAATGGTGCTGGAACACCTGGACATCGATGAGAAAAGAATGATCTAGACTCTGACCTTATACCTTTAAAAAAAAGTTAACTCAAAATGGACCATAGACCTAAATAAAAATATTAAAATTCTAGAAGATAACATAGGAGAAAATGTAATAACCTTGGATTTGGCCCTATTTGGATACAACACCAAAAGCATGACCCATTAAAGAAAAGATTGGTAAATTGTATTTCATTAAAATTTAAAAGCTTCTACTCT
Organism: Cabassous unicinctus; assembly: GCA_029593785.1. Taxonomy (NCBI): domain Eukaryota; kingdom Metazoa; phylum Chordata; class Mammalia; order Cingulata; family Chlamyphoridae; genus Cabassous; species Cabassous unicinctus. The sequence goes on along the minus strand of JAQZBX010033423.1, from coordinate 20,262 downwards.
GTGAAAGACACTGCTAAGAGAATGAGAAGATAAGCGTGCAATGGGGGAAAATATTTGCAAAAGTTAATGCTGTCAGAGGTCATCCACCGTGGTAGAGACACTGAACAACCAAAACAAAATGACCTTGCCCCTTGATGTCATCCAGTCTCTTTCATTAGTTACCTCAGTACTTACAAAAATGGGTACATGAATGGAATAGCCATGGTGGCAGGGAATGGAGGCTATGCATGAGACCCAGAATATGGTGGTTTAGTTTGCTAAAAGCTGTGGAAAGCAATATACTAGAAATGGGTTGGCTTTTACAATGGAAGTTTATTGGCTTGCAAGCTTACAGTTCCAAGGCTGACAAAAGTGTTCACATCAAGGCATCATCAGGCAATGCTCTCTCCCTGAAGACTGGCTGTGGGCAATCCTGGACTCCTCTGTCAGTCTGCCAGTTTCTGCCTTCTTCTCCGGCTCTGTTCCTTTCAGCTTCTGGCTGCTCTGTCTGTGGTTTTCTCTCTCAGCTTCCATGGGTTCCTCTCTGAGCTCCTGTGGCCTTTTCTCTGTCAGCTTCTGGGGGGTTCTCTTTGAGCTCCTGTGGCTTTTTCTCTCTGTATTCATCCCATTTATAAAGGACTCCAGTAAGAGAATTAAGACCCACCCTAGGTCACAGCTTACTGAAGTAATCTAATCAAAGACATTGAACTGAAGTAATTTAATCAAAAGGTCCCACCTAAATAGGTTCACACCCACAGGAATGGATTTGCTCTAAGGACATGATCTTTTCTGGGGTGCATACAGTCTCAAACTACCACATATGGCTTTCACTCACCAAGGCTGATCCAGCTACTGTCACTGCCAAACTCCAACTTAGCAGTCAAAAAGAGGAGTCATCATATGTCAGAAGTGATTGACTTCGATAATCAGGAGGAGATAGGACTGCCATTTAATAGTAGGGGCAGGGAGGAATTTGCTTGGTGCTTCTTGGTACCTCTGAGGTGATTTGAAGCTGTGTGTAAATTTAATCCATTCCTGTGGATGTGGACCCATGGTAAGTAGGACCTTTTGATAAGGCTACTTCAGTTAAGCTGTGACCCACTTCGTTCAGGATGGGTTTTAATCCTCTTACTGGAGTCCTTTATAAAGGGAATGAATAAGGAGAGAAAGAAAACAAAGCCATGGAATCAAGAAGCTGAAGTCAACGAAGAGAAGGGAGACACCAGCAGATACTGCCATATGCCTTGCCATGTGATAGAAGAGCCAAGGATGGCCAGCTAGCTTGTCTCTAGGAAGAAAGTATCACCCTGATGATGCTTTGATTTGGGGAGCTTTCTTTGGCCTCAAAACCATGAGCAAATAAATTCCCATTGTTTAAACCTGATTCATTTCATGGTATTTGATTTGAGCAGCCTAGGAAACTAAAACAACCTCCTTGCTCAATTTCTATAGCCAGTTGAAAAGTACAGAAACCTTTGTCTAAGAAGGACATCACACCCAGGAAATCAGACCCCTTAGTGATAAGGGTCTGAGCCAAACCACCAGGTAAGCTACTGAGACCAGCAAAGTGCTCTTTGATGGTGAGGGGAGTCTTGGATAGTGGAGGAGGAATTAATGAGTTTCAGTGGCAGGCCTGAAACCAGCTGCTATGGTGGGACTATAATTTCTCCTAATAATCTTCCTTTTCTAACTTTCTCATAGGAAAACTAGTCCACTGGAATCTTGGAGGAGCTATTCCAAAAGGTATATGAAGAATTGGATCTGAGTGGCTCTCAGAGGTGAACTGTGGTGGACACTCTGATGAACCACAAAGATTCTCCTTTAATGAATGACTTGTTGCCCCAAATTCTGTGTCTGAGTCTATTTCCTGGGGAGCCCAACCAGCAACAATCAATACACAAAGAGCATTTTGAAAATTTGAATAGTTGCAATTTTGTGTATAGGTGTGGAAGAATACCTATGTTTAGTATATTTTAAAATATATATATATATTTTTAAAGATTTATTTATTTACTTTATTTTTCCCTCCCTCCTCCAGATGGTTCTCTCATCTGTCTGCTCATTGTTTGCATGCCTTCTCCAGGAAGCACTGGGAACTGAACCTGGGACCTCCCACATGGGAGGCGAGTGCCCAGTGGCCTGAGCCACATCTGTTCCCCCCGGGCTGCAGCATCTGCTGGCTTGTGGCATCTAGCTTGTTGTGGCGGGAGGCCGCGTCCAGCTCATTGCGATGGGAAGTGGCATCTAACTCGTTGCGGCAGGAGGCAGTGTCTGCTCGTCTTTTTTAGGAGGCATGGGGACCGGAACCCGGGACCTCCCAAGTGGTAGGTGGGTGCCCAACTGGTTGAGCCACATCCATTTCCCAGAAATATTTTTCAAGATGTACCTGCATTTGAACTGAACTGGAGAAGTTCATGATTAAATTATGAATAAAAGGGAAACTATATAATGGCGTAATTTATCATAAACCCCTGTGTACATGTGTTAAGCTGAATATGTGAACCAAAGAGTGAAGGGTATTAAGTTGCAGTGTGACACATCTGGTAACTTTAGCTGTGATTTCCATGTTTTTTTCTAAATGACTATATCAAGAATTTATGTGTTCTGACTCAAAAGATTATTATTGCTGTTTAGTATAACACAGTTTGAGAATGTGGCTGAATATTATTATACTTGGATGGATAGCTGTGGCAGTTTGAGATTATTTATGAATTCTAAAAAAAGAGAGAGATTGATTGTGTTTGTAAACTGGTCTGTTCCTCTGGGTGTGATACCCTTTCATTATATTAAACTCAAAAGTTTTACATTTACTTGATTAAATCAAGATTAGGGTTTTGATTCGACCACATTAGGACGACTCAGGGTTAAGTACATGTCCCCTTTGTGGGCTATATAAACGGACACTAATCAAGGAGACAGAAGTAGCTACGCGAGAAAAGAGAGAGAGCTCCATAAACACGAAAGAGGACTTTGATCCTGCGGCCCTGGGGTGAGATGAGACATTCGCCTGATAGTTTGTAGCTGAAGAGACCAGAGCAGCTGACCAGCTAAGGAAGGCGAGACCAGGCCCACCATCTTGCTTCAAAATGTGGCAGCTGACTTTGTGTGAGAAATCAACCTTGAATTGGACTCTTTAGGGCCTTGTAAATGTAAACTTTTACCCCAAATAAATACCCTTTATAAAAACCAACAGATTTCTGGTACTTTGCATCAGTACCCCTTTGGCTGACTAATACAACAGCTTATTCATATCTATATTTGGAAATGCTAACCTCTTGAAATTGTACTCAATATGTTATTTATAATGTCTCTGCTCTTTTTGTTTGGATTGAGAGCAGGTAAAAATTCAGCAGTCAGACAAACTGACCCTATTGTGCCCTATCCCTACCACCAATTTCTAGCCCCTGGCTGCTAAGAGAAGACTTTCTCACCTGAGTGAAATGAAGTGACGTTAGAATATCCATCTAAAAATAATATCTGGGAGACACCAATTTAAGGATTCATACATTGGATTCTAAAAAAGGGAAGAAGGAAGGAAGGAAGGGGGAAAAAGTATTTTAAGTATGTGAAAAAGAAGAGACTAATATAACAAACACTCATGTACCCAGTACCCAGATTTTACTAATGCTACCATTTTGCCATATTTACTTCAGATTTTTGAATGTTTTACTTTGAAATAATTATAGATTCACAGGAAGTTGCACAGAAATATACAGGGTGGTCTCCTGTACCCTTAACCCGGCCTCCTTCAATGTTAAACACAGTGTTGCAGCTATTGTTGCAGCCCCTTTTGTATTTCTCCCAGACCATACTTCCCTTCCCCTTCCCCTATGGTGCTAAAGCATCCTTCCTTAACACTGAACCTTTAAAAATCTTTTTATGTATTACTGGTCATATGTAACCTACAAGGGTTAGTCATGTTCTCTGATTTAAAACGATTGATGTTTGACAGCTTCAAGAAAATGTTCAAGGAATTAATGTTTGCTACTTTGTCAGAATCTGCCATAGTACAAATTGGAATTACTAGTCTGGATACTAGCAATTAATATGACATGGGACTCATCAAGAGATTATGAACAGAATTGTTGAAAGATGGGCTTTAAAGTATGAAAATTCAACAGTTGTGTAAGAAGAGGGAATTGTTCACATGAATTTCACTTAAAGTAGTTTTGGTGATTTCTAGCTCATTAAACCACTGCATATTGTCACCAATTCACCGATAACAAGGAAAAGGTATCGGTAGGCTGATACAGCTGATTCGACATGGATATTCCCTGAAGAAATAATGTCCCATATTTACAACATCTGAGGGTCCTATTTGTGCTTAAAATAATGGACATTTACTGTCTCACAGTTCTGGAGGCCAGAAGCCTGAAATGTACGCAGGGTCATGCTCCCTCTGAAACCTGTAGAAGAAAATTCTTCCTTGCCTCTTCCTAGCTTCAAGTGGTTTGCTGGCAATCCCTGGCATTCCTGGGCTTGCAGCTGCAGCACTTCAATCTGTGCCTCCTTCATCACATGGGATTCTCCCCTTGTGTCTGTCTGTCTGTGTCCAAATCTCACTCTTCTTATAAAGACACCCATCAAATTGCACTAGGACCCTGTATTAGTCAGCCAAAGGGGTGCTAATGTGAAATACCAAAAATGGGTTGGTCTTTATAAAGGGTATTTATTTGGGGTAGAAGTCCACAGTTACCAGGCCATAAAGCATAAGCTTCTTCCCTCACCAAAGTCCATTGTCACGTGTTGGAGCAAGACAGCTGCCGACATTTGCCCAGGGTTCAGGCTTCTGGGGTTCCTCTCTTCCCGGGGCTGCGTTTCTCTCCGGGCTTAGCTCCTGTTTCCTCCACAAGGTCAGCTGTAGGCGATCAGGTGAATGGCTTGCTTCTCTTCTCCTGGGGCCTTCTTTCCAACATCAAACTGCTTCTCAAAAGACTGCTTCAACTCTGTTCTTTCCATGCCTTTTATATCCGATTCCCCACCCACCAAGCGGTGGGGCTCAATGCCCTAATCATAACCTAATCATGCCCAGATTAACAGATCAGTTTACAAGCATGATCTACTTATATTTTTGGAATTCATAATTACATCAAATTGGCCAACGGTTACAGACCCACTCTAATCAAGCTTGTCCTCATTTTAACTGATCACATCTTCAAAGACCCTATTTCCAAATAAAGTCATATTCAATGAACCACAGGTTAGGATTTGAGGAGATCTTTTGGGGGACACAATTTAACCTATAACACTACCACATGAAATAATATTTCAGAGGCAGGAGGGATGAAATGGGAGGCTCCTTCAAAAAATTAAAGAGGATATGCTATTTAGGAACCTAGCTTAAACAAAAAAAAAGGGAATTATTGGAAGATTACATGTGAATCTCTTTTAACTGGAAGAAGTTGGAAAAGACATGAATGCAACATGAATGTCTTCAGAAGTTCCTCTCTCTCTTTTTCTGCGTGTTGCATGTCTTCTTCATTCTCTCTCGCTGAACACTGGCTCTCTCCAAATTATAGGAAACATGGCTGCCAAATAATCTAAACCTTACTGACATATAGCTGACTTTGCCACCAGAATGATACTGCTCATGTGGCCCTATGTTAAAGTAATCCAGGGAAGAATGATACTGCTCATGTAGCCCTATGTTAAAGTAATGCAGGGTCAGGTGCCATACTTGTACCAGTCAACAAAGTGCAGCAGAATGGTGAATGATGATTGGCCTAACTTGGGTTATATGCTTAGTCTTGCACCAGTCAGTTATGCCTGGGAGATAGCATTTGTAAGAACTTAGTAGCTCTTGTGTGAGTCAGACAGTTGGAGGGGAGAAAAAAGCAGTTTCCAGAAAAGGGGTGTGATGTGCTGCCAAAAAACTTTACTACAGATGAAAAACCAAGACAGTAGCTTAAGATCACACATAGAAGGATCATTAACCAGATCAACCAACCTAGACATTATAAAGATGAATGAACTCTAACAACAATGGAGCACAAACTAAAGCACATTCTGAAAGAACATCAATATGAAAACATCCAGAAGGAGGTATCTATGTAGTAACAATGGTTGTCTCAGAGGAGTGTGCAAGAGGAAGGGTCATAGGGATGCTTTCATTTTTTATGTTTCTATAGTGTTTGAAATTTTTATAAGTATACATACATTTGTAGTATTTCAAAGCTTGTAAATAAATAGTAAACAAAGATAGAAGACCCAGGATTCCTTAAAAGTCTTTTAAGAAACTGCATTAGGGGATTATTATATATAGGAAAACCAATATAGGGATGTCATGTGTGATGAAAAAAAATACCCTAGAATCCACAGAACATAATGGTCACAGATTCTGAAGATTTGAAATGAAGAGAGAATAGCTGTACTCTGGGAGGAGAGTATCTGCAAAAAATATAATACCCAAGCTGATGAAACTGGTAAGGTACTGATGTTAGGTCAGATGTAACCTATAAGTGCATTAAAGTCTAAAGAGATAAGAAAGGAAAATAGGTGATTAAGAGGAATTTGAGGCAAGAGAAAGTTGGCTGGAAATTCATAGAGACAGAAAGATTAGAGGTTACCAGGGGCTGGGGGGTGTGAGTGAGGGGAATGGGAGGTTATTGCTTAAAGGGTAAAGAATTTCCATTTTAGGTACTGGAAAGGTTTTAGTAATGGCAGGTAGTGGCAGTAATACAGCATCGTAAACATAAAGCCACTGAACTAATTACAATTAGGTGAATTGTACACTTAAAAATGGTTAAAATGGCAAGTTTTATGGTGTAAACATGACACGCAAATTAAAAATATTTATGTAATAGTATATACATAATATAGTATTTATGTAAAATAGTATTTATGTAAAATACTATTTTGATGTCAAAGTCCCTAGTAATAAATGTCATAAAAAAATAAAAATTAAAAAAGAAATAAAGTTGGTTAGAAATCATACAAATATTTCTAATCTGAGGTTATTGAGACCTGTAAACAAGAATTTAAAAAATAAGAATAGGGGATGGGGAGGATAAATTTAGGTAAGGTGAATGCAAAGTGATGATTAATGTTTTCCCAGTCAGAATGGCCTGAGGAAGTGTAGTGTTAGGTGAAGTGTAATGAAGTTGCCTTGTTAGATAGAATTTGACATTTGTTTTAACAAATTTTAAAATTGCCAGCTGCTGCTCTAAGGGAAGACAGAAATTCACTTTAGAGCAGCTCTTTACTCTGAGAAGAATCACTGAGTGGCTGCTCTTCATTATGTAAATATAAGGGTTACCCTTGCCCTTTATTTTGTGACTCGACAAAGGCTGCCCTTCCTAATACTTTTTGGTATGCTCATTTTCATAGGAAGCAAGGGCCTCCTGGGTGGAAAGAAGCCAAGACCTTGACCCTTTCCCTTTTGACATTTCAATTTATTAGAATCTCTCTGATAGGTTGAATGGTCCCAAGTGATGCTTTCTGTCAGAAAAGGATATCAAAGGCACCAGGAATTAGCCATGAGGAAAGGGGCCCTCTGGGGTCATGATCACGCCCTATGTGGCATAGAATGCAGCTGATGTGGAAGATTTTCCCACCCTCACCTCACATCTTCCTCGTCTTGAAATATAAGTTAAAATGCAATTGCTATGGGATCCCAAACCCAGGGTGACCTGTGCTCCATCTTGACCAACAAAGCTACTATTGTTGCAGCTGTAGACAAAATTATAACCCCAAACACGGGTTGCAAGTGGACTGGTCCACTTCTCTAAGTCTTTCTTCTGCAGTTAATCAGTTCAGAATTAGGACAGGCCCCTTTGGAGTGAATATGTTTCTAGGCTTTTTGATAATTCAGAGGTATTTTAGTTTGCTAAAAGTTGCTGGGAGTAATATCCAAGAAATTGGTTGGCTTTTACAATGGGGAGTTACTAGGTTAAAAGCTTACAGTTTTGAGGCTGTGAAAATGTCCAAATGAAGGCTTCATCAGGCAATGCTTTTCTCCCCGAGGACCGGCTGCTGGAGGTCCTGGCTTCCTTTTACGTGTCAGGGCACCATGGGGGCATCTGCTGGTCTCGGTCTGTGCCTTCTCCTCCAGTTCTCATTGCTTTCAGCTTTGGGCTACTCTGTGGCTTTTCTCTCTCCTAGACTCATTAATTTCAGCTTCTGGAGTCTTCTCTCTGTCCCTGCAGTTTTTTTTTTGTGTCTGTGACTTTTTATTCCTCTGTTTATAAAGGACTCTAATAAAAGGATTAAGACCCACCCTGGGTCATGCAGTCTAATCAAAGACCCTTAACTGAAGTAATTTAATCAAAAGATCCCACTTACAGTTATTTAACATGCACAGGAATGGATTAGCTTTAAGAACAGGATTTTCTGGGGTCCACAAAAGCTTCAAACTGACACAAAGGGAGATTACAAAATAGAACCAACTCCCCCCAAAATCAATTGAAATTATCAAAATTCAGTCGAGATGACGGAGGTGTAATCTCGGTGAGGCACAGCTGGACTGTTATTTTGATCAAGAAACTTAAAACTAAGTGATTGTGATAGATTCTGTGTGAAAAACAACAACAAAAAAAAACATGCTTTAACAAAGGAGGGTGGGACCCTCTCTGTCATCTGTAAAAAGTCCAGAAAGATAAATTTGACTATGTGTTGTCTGTGTTATTCAGGACCCTGGAACACAAATATGGTAATTAACTTGTGGGCCAAGAATCTCCCTATACCTAACTAAAAATTTTGATGGCACTTGTCATTATAAAACTCAAAGACAGCTCTACAGAATTAATTTTGATAATTGCTTCCCTTTGAATGCTAATGAAGGTAAATGGAGTCCAAATAGTTTTAATTTCCCTTCTTACATGACCAAACATATTCCTTTTCCTGATTTCCTTACCCTGGTTAATGATAAAATCAGCTTTCAGTCACTGTTTTTCTAGAAATCTTGTCATTATCCTTCCAATGATTATCTCCCTCTCTTTCTCTCTCACCCTCCACATGTAGTAAACCAAGTTTAAACAATTCTTTTGATATTCTCAAATATCCTCTCTCTTCTTCTTTCTCACTCTCTTAGTGTAGTGGACATCTATAGCATTTGTATGCCTACTTCAGTTTTCTTTTTCTTCTGGAAGAACAAATCTCTTCTTTTGGGGGATCTACTCTTCTCCCATCTAACTATGTGGTCCTACTGGAACCTCTCAGATTTCCCTTTACTCCAGCCACAAGTGGAGGCACAGGACCCAGGGTTTGAGGTTAGAAGGGGAGCTCTAACAGAAAGGAGCACTCAGGAGCTTGGCCTTGTGCGAGTCAAGGTTACTGTAGTGAAGAAGGTGAATGACTGCCTAGCATGCTTCCCTCCCCTAAAGGATTAGTCTAAGTCAATAAATCAATACTATTGACATTTTGGGCCAGATAATTCTTGGTTGTAGGGGACTATCCGGTGCATTGTAGAACGTTTAGCAGTATCCCTGGCTTCTACCCACTAGATGCCAGTAGCACCTCTCCCCAAAGTTGTGATACCAAAAATGTTTCCAGATATTGCCGGATATTCTCTGGGGAAGTGGGGTGGGCAAAATCACCATCTGTGAAGATCCACTGGTCTAAAGTATTTGTGGTAATCCCTTTGCCTTCTCTAGTGTAAATTTAGTACTGGGCAGGTCTCCCAAACCGGGCCAAGGTGACGTTAAGGGGATGTCCACTAGAGGGCTGCTGGGAAGATTTTTTTTCTCACTCCTAGAAAAGTGATCCTGAAGAGACAGGCTTTCTCTTACTAGATGGTATTGTGTCTGCATATGAGTACTTAAACCACTGCAGCCACCTGGTGATCACAGGGAACAAGCTTTTGGATGAAACTAATATGGAGCAAGAAATGTAGGAATGCAAAATGGAGAAATGGAGGAAACTTGCAGCCTTCAATATTGAGCTGTTGATTACCCTGCACGCACCTACCGCAATCTTATCTCTGGAAAACTAGTTATCTTTGATAGCTAATAGCCGTATTGTTGAAGCCGGATTTAGCAGTGGAGTTCTGTAACTTTCAGCAAAAAGCATCCTAATATAAAGCTTTAGAGAAGCAGAATGTATTAGGTAGCAGAAGCTTTGGATGTTTACAAGTTATAAAGTAGAAAGTGAAGAAGCTAACCAGAGGTGAGAAGAAATGCATATGTTCAGAAGAAGCAGACATTAGATATTGGTTATATAAATGGTAGAATATTGGTGTGGAGGTCCACAAACCAGAGCTTTGGAGGTCATTAGAAGTCCAAAGGCATCTCCATTGCCCAGGCTTGTTTCTCGTTTTGGAATGTCAGTAAAATTCCATCTCCCTGATTGTTTCTTGCATTTTTATAATAACAGCCCACTAACTAAATCCAGGAGATTTTTCAGGGCCTTGTAATTCTTACCATTTGTATAAAAGTGTATTTATAATAGTTATCTTGGATAATGTATATATTAATGTGTGTATGTATATGTATGTGTATACTTATGTGCATATGAATATATAATGAATAGTTGTTACAGCTCTCTTTCAAATAAATTATAATTTTGTTGAATAGATAATTCATGCATAGGGTACAAAATTCAAAAAGTACAAATGAATACCCAGTGAAGAATAAGTTTCTCTCTATCACTGTTCTCCAACCATCCAGTTCCCTCTTTATATATCAGTGTTTTTACCCTTCCACAGACCTGCTATGCCTATACAAATGTAAACTCATGTATGTGTGTGGGTATTAAAAATATACACGTACTCAATAGGAGTGTACTATATACTGTTGTTCATGTTACTTTTTTTCATGTAATATTTGTAGAAGATACCTTCATATAACTACATATAGGTCCTTTCACTCTTTTCATTGATTGCAAATTATTCATTTTAGTGATGAAGTATAATTTATTTAAACAGTATCCTGGAGGCGTTATGTTTTTGTTTTTGAAAAATCTTTTTCTGATGCAAAGAATGGCTTAATAAATTTAAATGCACAAAAGTCATTTTCACAAGTGAATATATCTGTGAATAGGTTTTAGAAGAGGGATTGTTAAGTAAAGTGTATGTTCATATGTGATTTTGACAGATATTGTAAAATTGCCTTGAGAGGAGGTTGAATTAATTAAAACTCTCATTATGACAGTGTCTGCTTCCTCATGCCCTCGTGAATAAAGTTAGTTACTAAACTTTGTGCTTTGCTAATTTCATGAACTATGGTATTTTAATGTTGTTTTAGTTGGTCTGCTATTATTATTGAGGTTAAGTTTTCTTCATATGTTTAAGAACCATATATAATTTCTTGTTTTATAAAAGTTTGTTCATATCTATATTTTCCTATTGGGTTGTTAGGTCATTTTTATTACTGATTTTATAAGCTCTTTATGTTTAAAGGAAATTACCCCTTTCTAATATTAATTGAAAATATTTTCCCCAGTTAATGGCTTGTCATTTTTCATAACTTTTGGTAGCTTTTTCTGTTCAAGAATTTTTAAAAGTTTTATGTGATAAATTTTATCAGTCTTATTTTTAATGACTTCTGGGTTTACGTTATATTTAAGGAGCTCTATCCTATTCTAAGAATGTGGGTTTTTATTCTCTCTCTTATGTGGTTTTATGTTTTTATGTCTTACTTTTAAATCTTTGAATTGTTTATATTTTTTCTGCAATGTATTTATTTTTAAATGATATTATCTTCCATAATTTTAAAAACATTTTCTATTTTATATTATTTCATTTCATTTCAGTTCAGTTCAGTTCATTCTTTTAGGAGGTACTGGGAATTGAACCGGGGACCTCATACATGGAAGCAGGCGCTCATCCACTGAGCTATACTCATCCCCTTTATGTATTTATTATTGTAGAATTTTTCCATAGTTGTGTCAATGAGCATTTCTAACTAAGTCTTTTTTTTGCCCAAAAGATATTGTTGGTGAATTCTCTGTCACTGACCATCCTCTTTACCTGGGAACTGTTAAGCCCTCCCATAATATTAGCCTTGCAGGATGGGTACATTCTTTTTGTCATACTAACCACTATAACATACTATGAGTATGTAGTATTTATGAACCTAGCTTCTGGAGTCAGGATGCCTGGTTGAGTTCTGTTGCTTACTTGCTGTTTGCCCTTGGGCTTTTCTGTGCCTCAGTTTCCTTATCTGTAAAATGAGATTATTGTGAGAGTTAAATGTTAATGCTGTAACATGTTTAAAATGGTACCTGATGCATAGCCAAAACTCTGTAAGTACTGCTATTATGATTATTATCCCTCTGCTTAGGAAAGAGAGGGAGAGGGCTGAGGCCATGGCAGCATAAAGGCTTTATAGGTCTTGGGCTTCTGATTTTGATATGAATCCAGGCAGTCTTGCTCAGAGAATGTGTTCTTAACCTCTAGAATTTACTGCCTCTCTCTTTAATATTCCTTCAATTTAGTTCAAATTCCTCTATAACAGGAAGATACTTCTCAAATTAAAAAAAAAATTATTTTAATTTTTTAATATGGAAAATTCCAAGTTCCAAACATACAAAAGAGGTAAGAATAACATAAAGAACCCCCATTTAGCCATCACCCAACTTTACCTATTTTCAACTCGTGGTCTTCAAATTTCTTGGTATGAAGTTAGGAACCCTTTCCTAGTTTCCACTCAGAAAGGATGCTATTGTCTCTCCTCTTTGTTTATATTGGTTAATTTAGGTGGTGGATGATCTGTGGGCCTGTACGTAGACCTAGCCCTTCAGATTTCCAGTAGGGCTTAAACCCAGTACTTGAGATCCTGATTTAGCTGCTTTTTCTTGCAACTATAGCAGCTTTATTAGGCTGTTTCATCTGTCCTATCCTCTTTATTTCCACTCTAATTGCCTTATTTTGGACCGCCATCACTTTTCATTTAAATTATTGCAATAGCAGCCTAATTGGTCTTCCTGTAGTCAGATCTTTATATTCAGTCCACCTTTCATGCTGTCGAAAGATTATTCTTCTTATATCAGAAGCCTAAGTATGACACCCTTTCCAGAAGCCCAGCTTGCTCTCAGCTGACTACAGAATAAAATTCAAAATGTCTTTTATCCACAAGGAATCTGAGACGGGCCTTTTCAGTCTTTCACTACAGTGTATTTCATGTCATACTATATTTCCTCAATTCTAAGATGCCACTGATTATAAGATATAACATGGATTTAATAATAGGTTTTGGGTCAGGGGCCAAGGAGCATGGTAGAACCATGTATCATTAAATTCTGGCTTTTAAGACATCCAACTGATAGGATAAGGAGATTCCCTACATTGCTGAGGGAAATCTCCTTTCTTGATCTTAGATGCAATCAACTGATTATAAATGCAAATCCCATCTCCAAATACCCTCATATTAACAAGCAGGCCAGTGCTTAACCAAACAACTAACCATCATAACCTAGCCAAGTTGACACATGAATTTAACCATCACATAGATACAGTATTAGGGTAACAGCAAGAAATAGATGGCATATTAAACTGGGTAACTGGAGAAGAGTTTAGTAAGGAAATTATTAATAAGATACGGGCAAAGTTTAAGGAGCCAACAGGGCATGGGCCAGTATCCCAAGACTAGCTTTGGCATAGGGTTGTGGGACTATTACAACCTCTAGGTCTGAAAGGGCAAAGGGATAGTACAGTTATCAGAACCTAGAGAGGGAAGTATATTGGGGAAGGACTCTAGACAAGTGAAGGGACCAAACCATGGAAACTTGGCAGATAGGAGGCCAGGGGAATACATATCCCTATTTCACTCTCTGCTCTCCGTCCCCCCGCCCCAAGCAACCTCCTATCTCCAAGTTATCTGAACCCACTGGAAGCCAGATGATAAGCAAGTCCACTGATGCAGGTAAGCTTCCCAGGGTGCAGAGCACGAAGAAGCAGAGTACAGCAGTGAGGAGAGTGTCCAAAAGGGCAAATGAAAAACATCTGGCATACACTCTATCCCAATTACTCTCTATCTTAAATCACAGAGGAGGCCTCCACATATCTGTAAGTTTGCCATTTTGCTGCACTAGGCATAAAATTCCACCCCTTTCACCCCCAGCCCCAGCTTCATCATGGCTGGTTGAAATACCCTTTAAGCCCAGCTTAATTTCCATCTTCTTTATGCAGCCTTCTTTGACTTCTTCAGTCAAATTTGTCCTCCAATAAGCTCTCATAAAATTTCACTTATAAGATTTAAGCCATTACATTTAAGAGCTATCTATATATTTATCTTTTCTGATATATTATAAACTCCTTGATGGTAAGATACATTTTGCAATTGTTTTGTTCCCCCCCCCAAAAAAAAAAGCATCCAGGCTCACCTGTCACAATATCTTCAATACAGAATTAAAATTTCTTTTTAAACAAATCAATTTTATTTCTACCTATTAATAAAGAATGCAATTCATCCAAAGTGTACAATCAATGATATTTGGTATAATCACATAGTTGTACATTAACTCAATCATCATTAGAGCATTTTCATTATGCTTTATGCTTCCCCTGCTGTACTTAGCTGCTATTTCTGGCTATTCTTACACAATTACTTATTTACTAAGCAATTTTATTGAGATACATTCATATACCATACAATCTATCCAGAGCATAATCAGTGGCTTTTAGTATTCTTACAATGTTGTGCATTCATCACCACAAAAAATTTTAGAACAATTTCATTACTCCAAAAAGAAAAAACTCTACATCCTTTAGCATGCCTTCCCCAGCCCTACATAACTATTAATCTAACTTAATCTTTATAAATTGATTTATATTTACATTTTATATAAATGGAATCATACAATATGTAGTACTTTGTGTCTGGTTTCTTTCACTTAGTATAATGGTTGTTTTTTGTCTGGTAGTAACGTCTTGTAGTGTTAACATATATTTGTTCAATTTCAAAGAAAAAACAGTCTTATATATGCTATTTTATCCATATTCATATTTCACATGAGGTTTTACTATGCTATACTGTTCCATGTTACATTTTCGTCTTTCTTTTTAGTAATATACATGACCTTGGATTTTCCCTTTAAGTCTCTTTCATGTCCACATAATAGCACTGCTAGTTACAGACAATATGTTGGGCTTTCACCTTTTCTATTCATTTCCAAAGACTATCAAACATCCTTTTTACGAATTCTGCACAAGTTAATCCTCAGCTTTCCATTCGCTAACCACATTCTATTTACTACTGAACCATATCCAAGTTATTAACTACATGGGATTACACAATATATTTAATTCATAATAGTGCAATCATACAGTATTTGTCCTTTTGTGTCTGGCTTGCTTCACTCAACATAATGTCCTCCATGTTCATCCACATTGTCATATGCTTTATGACTTCATTTCTTCTTACAGCTGCATAATATCCCATCGTGTGTATACACCACAATTTATCCATTCATCGGTTGATGGACACCTGGGTTGTTTCCATCTTTTGGCAAGCACCGTAATGCCACTATGAACATAGGTGTGCAGATGTCTGTTCATGTTACTGCTCTCAGTTTTTCTGGGTATATACCTAGTAGTGATATTGCTGGGTCACATGGCAAGTCTATATTCAACTTCCTCAGGAACTGCAAAACAGTCCTCCACAGTGGCTGTACCATTCTACATTCACACCAACAGTGAAAAAGTGTTCCTATCTCTCCACATCCTCTCCAGCACTAGTAGTTCTCTGTCTTTTTAATAGTGGCCATTCAAATAGGTGTGAAATGATATCTCATTGTAGTTTTGATTTGCATTTCTCTAATCGCTAGTGACACTGAACATTTTTTCATGTATTTTTTCACCATTTATTTCTTCTTTGGACAATTGTCTAGTCAAGTCTTTTGCCCAATTTTTAATCAGGTTGTTTGTCTTTTTATTGTTGAGTTGTTGCATCTCTTTATATATCATAGATTTTAAACCCTTATCAGATATGTGATTTCCAAATATTTTCTCTCATTGAGTTGGCTGCCTTTTCAACCTTTTGAAAAAGTCCTTTGAGGTGCAAAAGAGTTTAATTTTGAGGAGGTCCCATTTATCTATTTTTCCTTTTGTTGCTGGTGCTTTGGGTGTAGGGTCTAAGAAACCACCACCTACCACAAGGTCTTTAAGGTACTTCCCTCTATTTTCTTCTAGTAGTTCTATGGTCCTGGCTTTTACATTAAGGTATTTGATCCATTCTGGGTTGATTCTTGTATAAGGAGAGAGATAGGGTTCCAGTTTCATTCTTTTGGTTATGGATATCCAATTATCCCAGCACCATTTGTTGAAGAGACTATTTTGTCCTGTTAACATGGCTTTGGTAGGTTTGTTGAAAATCAGGTGGCTGTAGAGGTGAGGGTTTATTTCTGGATTCTCAATTCTATCCACTGATCAATGTGTCTATCTTTATGCCAATACCGTGCTGTTTTGACCACTGTAGCTTTGTAATATGTTTCAAGGTCAGGCAGTGAAATTCCTCCCAGGTCGCGCTTTGTTTTAGAAGGCTTTTAGCTATTCGGGTGCACTTTTCCTTCCAAATGAATTTGGCAATTGCCTTTTCTATTTTTTTAAAATAGACTGTTGGAATTTTGGATGGTATTGCATTGAATCTATAAATCAGGTTGGGTAGAATTGACATCTTAATGATATTCAGTCTTCCAATCCATGAACAAAGACTATCTTTCCATTTGCTTAGGTCTTTATTTCTTTTAGCATTGTTTTGTAGTTTTCTGCATGTAGGTCCTGTACTTCTTTGGTTAAATTGACTCCTACGTATTTGAGTCTTTTTGTTGCTATTGTAAATGGAATTTTTTTCCTGATTTCCTCCTCAGATTGTTCAATACTAGTGTAAAGAAACATTACTGATTTTTGTGTGTTGATCTTGTATCCTGCCGCTTTGCTGAATTCACTTATTTACTCAAGGAGCTTTGTCGTAGACATTTGAAATTTTCTAAATATAGGATCCAGTCATGCACAAATAGTAAGAGTTTTATGTCTTCTTTTCTGATTTGGATGCCTATTATTATTTTTTACTTGTCTAATTGGTCTAGCTAGAACTTCTAGCACAATGTTGAATAACAATGGTGTCAGTGGGCATCCTTGTCTTGTTCCTGATCTTAGAGGGAAAGCTTTCAAACTTTCCCCATTGCGTATGATGTTGGCTGTGGGTTTTTCATATATGCCTTTTATCATCTTGAAGAATTTTTTTTATTTTCCTATCTTTTGAAATGTTTTTTAATCAAGAAAGGATTCTGGATTTTGTCAAATGCCTTTTCTGCATCCAGATAAACGTGTTTTTTTTTCCTTCAATTTGTTAATGTGGTGTATTACATCGATTGATTTTCTTATGTTGAACCAGCATTGCATACCAGAATAAATCCCACTTGGTCATGATGTATAAGTCTTTTGATATGCTGATGCATTTGTTTTGCAAGTATTTTGTTGAGAATTTTTGCACCTATGTTCATTAGAGAGATTGACCTGTGTGTTAGTCAGCCAAAGGAGTGCTGATATAAAATACCTGATATCTATTGGCTTTTATGAAGGGTATTTATTTGGGGTAGACACTTACAGTTACCAGGCCATAAAGCATAAGTTACTTCCTTCACCAAAGTCTATTGCCACATGTTGGGCCAAAATGGCTGCCGACGTCTGCCAAGAAAGAGTTCAGGCTTCTTGGGTTCCTCTCTTCATTTCTGTCCAGGCTCAGCTGCTGTGCTCTCTCCACAAGGCCAGCTGTAGACTACAGGTGAATGGCTCTGTCTCTCTCCCCAGGACTTCTGCTGTGTCTAAGGATCCATCTCCATTCCTCTGTATTCTCCTGTGTGTTCACTTCCGGAGCAACAGCTCAAAACTCCCAACTCTGTCCTTTACCATGTCTTTTCTTTGTGAGTCCCTGCCCAACAAGGGGCGGGGACTCAACACCCTACTGATGTGGCCCAGTCAAAGTCCTAATCATAATTTAATCAATTAAAAGTGATACCTCTGACAGACCAGTTTACAAACATAATCCAATAACTTTTTTTGGAATTCATAAACAATGCCAAACTGCTATAGTCTCTAATTTTCTTTTCTTATAGTATCTTAATCTGGCTTTGGTATTAGGGTGATGTTGGCTTCATAAAATGTATTGTGTAATTTTCCTCCTCTTCAATTTTTTGGAAGAGTTTAAACTGGATTGGTGTTAATTCTTTGCAAAATGCTTGGTAGAATTCACCTTTGAAGCCATCGGGCCTGGACTTTTCTTCGTTGGGAGATTTTTGATGACTGATTCCATCTCTTTAAATGTGATTGGTTGGTTAAGCTCTTGTATTTCTTGTAGCATCAATGTAGGATATTTGTGCATTTCTAATAATTTCTCCTTTTCATCTATGTTGTCTAGTTTGTTGGCATACAGTTTCTCATAATCTCCTCTTATGATCCTTTTTATTTATGCATGGTCAGTCATAACTTCACCTCTTTCATTTCTGATTGTGTTTACTTTCATCTTCTCTCTTTTTTTCTTTGTTAGTCTAGCTAGGGGGTTGTCAATTACATTGATCTTCTCAAAGAACCAGCTTTTGGTTTTGTTGATTTTCTCTATTGTTTGTTCTCAATTTCATTTATTTCTGCTCTAATCTTTATTATTTCTTTCCTTCTCCTTGCTTTGGGAGTGGTTTCCTGATCCTTTTCTAGTTTCTCCAGTTGTTCAATTAGATCTTTGATTTTAGCTCACTCTTCTTTTTTAATACAGGCATTTAGGCTATAAAATTCTCTCTCAGGACTGCCTTCACTGTATCCCATAAGTTTTGGTGAGTTGTGTTCTCAATTTCAGACGTCTCAATATATTTACTAATTTCACCTAAAATTTCTTCTTTGACCCACTGATTATTTAGGAGTGTGTTGCTCAGCTTCCACACGTTTGCAAATATACCTCTTTCCTGTCTATTATTGACTTCCAGTTTCATTCCATTATGATCTGAGAAGGTGCTTTGTATAATTTCAATCTTTTTCTATTTATTAAGACTTGCATTGTGACTCCCCGCTGAGTTTGGGTGCAACAGTCTGTGTATGTCTATTAGGTGTAACTCATTTATCATATTGTTCATATTCTGTGTTTCCTTGTTGATCTTCTGGCTAGTCATTCTATCTATCAATGTGAATGATGTTTTGAAGTCTCCAACTATAATTATAGAGATGACTGTTTTACCCTTCAATTTTCCCAGAGTTTGTCTCATGTATTTTGGGGCACCCTAGTTAGGTGCATAGATATTTGTGACTGTTATTTCTTCCCAGTAGATTGATTCTTTTAT
The DNA here is from genome assembly GCA_029593785.1 of Cabassous unicinctus. NCBI lineage: Eukaryota > Metazoa > Chordata > Mammalia > Cingulata > Chlamyphoridae > Cabassous > Cabassous unicinctus. Next base: position 1,083 of record JAQZBX010033423.1, on the reverse strand, counting down.
TAATATATATTGGTCTTTTCTATCTCTTATAGCTTTTTTGCATTTAAAGCCTGTTTTGTCCAATATTAGTATGGCTACTCCTGCTCTTTTTTGTAACTATTTGCGTGGAGTATCTTTTTTCAACCTCTCACTGTCAGCCAATTTGTATCCCTGGGTCTAAGGTGAGTTTCTTATAAGCAGCATATAGATGGCTCATTTTTTAAAATCCATTCTGTCAGGTTATATCTTTTGATTGGGAGTTTAATCCATTCACATTCAATGATATTACTTTAAATGCATTATTTACTTCCACCATTTTATTCTTTGGTTTTCAAAAGTCATATCTTTTTTTTACCCCCTTTTACTCTTTTTTGTTAACCTTTCTGCTATTCTTTCATCTATACTCTCCTTCAGGTCTTTCCCTCCTGTCTTTTTCTCTCTGGCTCTAAGGCTTCCTTTAATATTCCCTGCAAAGGTGGACTCTTTTTTATGAACTCTCTTCATTTCTGTTTATTAGTGAATATTTTAAACTCACCTTCATATTTAAAGGAAATTTTACTGGATAAAGAATTCTCAGCTGGCAGTTTTTCTCTTTCAGTATCCTAATTGTATCATATTTCTGTCTTCTTGCCTCCATGGTTTCTGATGAGAAATCCACATCAGAAACTGTCTTACTGGGCATCTCTTGATGTGATGGTTTTCTTTTTCCTTGCTGCTCTCAAAATATTCTCTTTACCTTTGTTGTTTGACATTCTAAGTAGTATGTGTCTTGGAGTAGGTCTATTTGCATTTATTCTGATTGGGGTATGCTGCACTTCTTGGAAATGTAAGTTCATTTATTTTGTGATAGTTGGGAAATTTTCAGCTATTATTTCCTCAAATATGCTTTCTGCCCCTTTTCCCTTCTTTTCTTCTTCTGGAACTCCCATGATACATATTTTATTGTGTTTCATGCTGTCGTTCAACTCCCTAGCCCCTCCTCATTTTTTTCCATTTTTTTCTCTCTTCAGTTTCAGCTCTTCTGTCTTCTGTATCACTTATTCTTTCTTCTATCATTTCAGGTCTGCTGTTGTATGTTTCTAATGTGTGTGTGTGTGTGTGTGT
>JAQZBX010033422.1:0-25404 GCA_029593785.1 Cabassous unicinctus | reverse complement strand
ACCACTTTCACACTCCTCCAGATGGCTTTACCTGTTCATCTTGCCTTCCTAGATCCTTTCCTCCCTTTGGGTCGCCGGGTCCCAATGTGCCTCAGCACATCCTTTCACCCTGGAAACATGGATCCACTGTTCCATCGTCCGCAGTGAGTACCGGCCCCTGGCTACCTCTCCACTTCATTCCCTACCCACTTCTCTAACCCAGCCTCTAACACAGTGCCTGACTCAGAGCAGGCACTCAATAACTATTTGTTTAATAAATTAATAGAAGTAACTCCAAAGAGTTAAGAAGCAGGAAACACAAAATCTGCCAGAACTCTATTGCTATTGCACACCACTATATGCCCACTGTATACCAACTGTCACCACTGTATACTCACCATCATGGCTGTCCCTGCTGCTGCCAGGAACAATGCACAGCAAAGCTTTCTCTTTGCATTCCTGGCTGCAGGTGTGAAATCCTGGCTGGAGGTTCTGATTGCCCTAGCCTAGGTCATGTGACTTCCCTGACTCTTAGGAGATTGGGGAGGGAGGATCCGGCTACCAGTACCCACACACATTGTGAAACTTGCCACAAAATGAGGAGATGGATGCTGCAGAGACCAACTCCCCCCAAGTCCCCACAGATGTCCAGTACAGAAATGCTATTTAGAAATACCCTAATGGCCTATTTTTTTGTTAACTGACATTGATGGCTAATATGCATCTGGACTGTACACAACTAAATCTGGATTTGCAGAGAAAAGTAACATTTAAATTCAGCCAAATAGCAACTCTTTCTAAAAACAGCTGTTTAGTGAATGGATTAGTTATTTTGTTCCTTTCGATTGCATATAGAGGCTGCAAACTTTTCCATGTACAGAATGCTTGCTACCCATTTGTCTTACAAAGGGATCATTAGGATGAGTAGATAAAAAAAGTGCTCTATCATTTAAAGTAGTCATCTAGAATAACACACAAAGACCCTGTACTACTGTCACTTGAATAAATATGTGCACTAACAAGTAGAGTACCTAGAATTGGTTACTGTCATGCAGAGCAGTAGACAATTTCAACTGTATTATATAAAGACTCAGAAGCAATAATAGGATCTTGTGGCCTTTGAACCAAAGCTTTTTAAGAAGAAAAGAGAAGCTATAGAAAATATCTAAACCACATAAAACTGATATATTTTCTTCATTATTTCCTTCAATGTTTAGAAGACAGTATATAACTCCCTCACACATGCACACGCACAAACACACACTGAAAACTGAACATAGTTGAGCACAGTATCATAATTTGGATCCAGTATCATTCTTTGTTCTTTTAACTATTGAAACCATGATGGCGTCCCTGGAAGCTAAGTGGGATACCCATCCAGGATGATATGCCTAGCTTCAGGGTCTCTGGTTCCAAGGACCCTAAGGAAGCTTTATAGCTGGTTAAGCCATACCCCAGCCCTGTACCCATATTCTCTTGCCCTTTTTACTCCAGTAACTTCTGGCCTGATTTCCAAGTGCCAGCACCTGCCTTTCTTTGCCTGGAAAGCCTGGAAAGCCGTGGAAGCCTGCTGTGCTGCTTAGGTGGCAATCCAAAAGGGCAAGGACCTAGCGCTCCCCACCCCAGTACCCCCTCAACCAACAGCCAAGGAGTGTTGTATAAATACCCATGTTTCCTTGCCCCTTGAACATGATAATTCTGAGGCGTATGTATTCCCATAAGAACAAATGGTTACGGGGTCTCCCCTGTGGGGCCTGACCTCCAGTAGGCTAGAGGTAACTGCTTGATAAAGCAAATTTTAGTGGCTGCCTTCCTCTTTCTCTTCCACCGCAGCCAGGTGAAAAATGCAAAACGCTTGCGAGAAGCTCCTGCCAAGCTCCGTGTGTTATTTATAGTTTAATGGGCAGAAAGGACTTGACAACCCGCTTGGCTGATGAATGTGAGGAGTGAACAAGAGGAAGGGATGCCAAGGGTCTTGGCACGCAGGAAGGAGGAAGGAAGAGGCTCATCCCTCCCTTCTTTCCCTTGTCTGGGAAAAAGGTGTGAGAGAGTGGACACAACTGTCTCAAATCAGAACACTCGCAGACAAAGCCCCATCACCTCAATTTCACTTGAGCAAGTCCTATGCTTTCCAAAGCTTGATTTCCTCATCTTTAAAATGGGATGAAGAATAATACCTGCATCCTAAGATTATTAGTCTTAAATGAAATATTCTATAAAACACTTAGCAATGTTCGATAAAGTTCAGCTATTAATTTATTATTAATTAATATCATCTCAGTATTACCTTTATAATTTTAAGTAATGTAATTAAATCTTGACATTTTGAGTGGACCTCCTGACCTGCCAAGCAAACAAAATTGTCACATTTGATGACCTAGAAATTCAGAGCTGGTGCTAACATTTCTGCTTCCTGTTCCCACCCCTCGCTGTCTCTCACAGGCACATACACCAGCCCTGCTGACTATTCTCCCTGTCCATTTCCTTCCTGAGCTATGACATGGCAACCCAAGGGTGAGTTTGTGGCGGACTGGAATTTCACATGCTTCCAAAGACTCAGAGCAGCTGCAACGACAAACAAAAGAGACAGTGGTCCAGTCATACTCATCAGTGCCAGGTTAAACTCCTGTGTACAAAGCTCATTATCCCGTGTCCTCTCCTGCCCAGCTCTTCTCCACTATGTGAGTGTTTCTGTGATGCCGGCAGCCTTCCAGAGCCATTTTTTTCAGGCACTTTGCAGCAGATGTGATCATCATAAAATGCACCATCAGAGGACTTTGGCATTTATCTGCTTTCCTTAATTTCAATTTTTACTACCTTTCCTTTAAAGACAGCAAGACACAGATTGAGCCATAAACTGTCAGATTCTGTGTCTTATGAGGCTACCAATTTCCTGAAATGTGAGATGATTTAAATTTCCAATCAAATGGACAGATAGGAAAATGCATCGCGACTCCAGCAGGAGTTGTAAAGCTCTCAAGCCCTGTTTCCCCCCTTTTAATCTTTATCAGTTCAGTATATGCATATAGACATAGAGAAAATAATTGCACATTTCAAAATTAGATGCAGTTCATCAGAACCAGATGCCGGGTGCTTGGAAGTAATTCCTGACTCCTCACCAAAAATCCGCTCTCCCTACCAATCCCAGTGGGTTTAGACTGATCATATGCTGGGTGCGATTTCAAGGAGCAAGAAGATTGTGCAAACTGCAAGTTAAGAATCAATAGGAAGCATGACTGGAATCCTGTCTGGAAAGTAGTTTTGGAAGCCAGCGATGTAAAAACTAATACATTTGCAAAGACCGGTTCAGGCAATTAGGACAAGTCCTCTGTGGACAATATAACAGATGTTGTTAGTTTTTTATTGGTGTTGTTCCCATTTGCTTGTTTTTTCTCCAGATGGACAAGGTGGGTGAGAGGCAGGACAAACACTTTTGAACGTGATTTCCCAGATGAGACCCTTTGCCTGGCAACTTTAACACCTTGAAGCAAGTTGTCTGGTTCTCCCAGAAGCAGAGCCTGAGATAAGGATTTGAGTGCTGGTAGTTAAGTTGGGAAGTGATCCCAGGATGGGAGACTGTGATGGGGAAGGGAAGGAAGCCAGAATGCACTGTGCTAATAAGCAGGTTCTCACTGGGAGCGACTGGGGCTTGCTCCTGGCCCCCGAGTGACTCCATATAGCAGGCCTCGAGTTGCCCCACACCTCAGGCAAATGGTTACTGAGGGCTGCTTCTGGGGTCATTCACTCTGAGGACTGAAGCAAGGCACAGGAGCGTGCAGGACAGGGACAGTGACTGCGAGGGGATATGGGCAGGGCCCCAGCAGCATGGGCTACAAAGCTCCATTCTTCCATGTGTGCTCTGTTCCAGGTACAGGAGCAGTTGGTGGCCAGAAGCCAAAGCAAGCAACAGGAAAACCCAATTCCAGTAAGGGCCAGCATCTCTTAAAAGGAAGTGGTATGCCGGACATGTGGAGATATTTTGCTAGGCGCGCTGTTATGGATTCTGAAAAGGGGCCTCTGAGAGGATTTGCAATGTCTAGCAAACCATCCAGAAAGGACCTTCCAGGTCAACGGTGTGACAGTGTTCAGTGGGTGACAGGCCTGGAAAAGCGAAGCCGCCTGGGACTTTGGGCTAATTAAATGCAATCCTGTTTCTCCCTCCTACACTGCTGAAACACATATAAGCCAAAGTCTCCCCAAAGCCCTAAATTTGCAACCATATTCATCTCTTTAATTACCATGCCTGGCTCACTTTATTTGCAAGCCTGGGAGCTTTTTTATAGCACTTTCACATCTCTGTGCAAGGTGTCAAAGAATCATAAAGACCCAAGGGGGAGAAGGGAGGGGAAAAAAAATCTCATTTAGACCAATGGCTGTGCTACTGGTCCTTTCTCTATGTAAGCACAAAGTTACTTAAACAGCTCAAACTGAAGGGAGCATAAATTGGCAAAGCATTAGGGCCTGGGGTATCCTGGGACTAGGTTTCAACTGAGAGGTAGGCAGCAGCCAAAATAGTTGGAGGAGTGGGTGCTAGGGGGTGCCACTCAGATCCTCCCCTTCAGAGCCAAGGTGCCAAGTTGCTGGACGGCCACAACCTGGTTCTCCTTAAGGCATTGTCTCCAGCTGAAGGGAGCTGCCAAGCCCAAGTACCTCCCCTCCGTAGGCATTAGCCCACAGTCAAAACAGGTCTGGGGGATGCAGGACCTTCCACCGTCCCTCAACTTGGGACACCTCTGAAGGACCATCCTTACTCCAGAGCTCCCTGTGGGATCAGATGAGGCATTTGTTGCAACTGTAAAGCAGTTCAACTATTCCCTCTTCCCTGCTTCCTTCAATCACTCATAGATGCTGTTCCCAAGAGTACTCCCCGGTTTGCTTCCTACACATAAGTTGCTGCCTCAGCAACTGCTTCCCAGGGAACCCGACCTAAGGCAGCTGACCCCTACGGGTGTATAAAATGCCAGATGTGTGAAACCCTGTCCAGGTGTTTCTAGAAAGCACTGTGTTGAAGAAAACATTCTGAGACTTGGAAAGGCACACCCAGGATGGTTGAGCAGACACTGAGTACCTGGCATTTCCCTATATATTATCCCAGAGAACATCCTGAAAAATGACCACATTCAGTGTGACTGACAATGTTACTGTGTAAAAACCTAAAATTGCTGCATTGCAAAATAAAGAAATAATACCATTAAAAAGGTAACAACATAAGTGAAAAAAAGGGGGAAGTGTTTGCAACATATAAGGTAGACAAAGGAATAATTTCTTTAATATATAAAGAACTCTCAACAATCAATAAAAAACACCAGCAACCAAAAAATAAAAAGAACAAAGAACATGAGCTGAGTTTGCAGATAAACAAATCACAAAATAGCCTTTTCACCTCTGAAAAGATATTCAGCCTTACAAGAAAATAAATGCACATTCATACCAACCTGAGATGTCATTTTGCACTTAATGATGAATAAAAATCAAAAGAGTTGAATAACATGCTGTGTTGGGGTACATGTGAAGTACTAGGTACTCTCATAAAACTCTGGCAGGTGCATAAACTGGTATGACCTCTCTGGAAGGAAAGCAGGCAGTTTGGACGCTCATACCCATTGACTCAGGTATTCGACTCTTCTAAGATTTTATAAATCCAAAAAGGGTGCAAAGAGGTTATTGTATTTTAGCATTGTTTATAGTAACTAAAGACCAGAAATCATCAAATGTTTGTCATTATGCGATTGATTAGATAAATTGATGGCAACTCCATCAATAAAATATTCTTCAGCTCAGCTATGTGCTACTCACCCTGTGAAGCAGCAGTTCCAAGGCCAACGCTGAGGTCAGGAGAGCAGGCTGTAAAGCAGGCAGGGCCTGGCCCAAACTTTCCACCACGTCCCAACTTCTTTCTTTCATTTGGTCAAATTTGTCATCTCTTCTGGGAACAGGAACAGATTCAATAACCTTTGTAATGCATTTTGATCAACAGTTGATGTAAAAACACACCTTATCACCATTTATGTTTTAACAGATTATGCAGGTTGGGTTCTGACATATTAGTCTCTCACTCTAAGAAAAAACTTGATTTTAATGTAAGGGTGAATTATGACATAAAATTTTGGATGTTTAAACCAATCCTGAGGATTTTTCCCTTACTAGTCTTTAGGCAGGGAGTTTATTCACATAACAACTTAAAAGTGAATTGTCCATAGATTCGTCCTATTTGTTATGGTCTAGAATGTCTTTGCCCAGGAGAGTTCTAAGAGTTTTATATATTCTACACCGGCCATAAATTTCTGTACTAAAGGAACAAGAATCTTTGAAGCAAAGCCCTCCTAAAATATTTTTCAAGATACTAACTCCTGAAAAGTAAATGGAGAAACAAATCAGAACTTGCAAACCCAAAATCCTCAGAAATGTTCACCTGCTTCTCCTCTACAGGAATAAAACTTCTTGAAAGCACCCAGATGTTCTTCAGAGACAAATTACAATGGCAAAAGAAGAGTTAAACACAGCTCCAGTGATCCTCAATCCATTGCCCAACGAGGAACATCCCAAAGCCTAAATGTCTATCTCATAGCAGGTGCCATTTACACAATCTGGTTTTACCAATTCTACCTGACACAGACTGCATAGAACTCTGCAGAAAAATTTCCAAGGCACATAAACTCAGAACCACACGCTCAGATTTCAGATCACAGTAGACTTGTATTAGCACGGAGCATTCACTGACTAAACTGCACAGTTGAATCCCTTGGACGCTGCAACAAAGGATTGAAGGGGCGATGAATTGTGCTCGGCCTTGTCAGTTCGTTTCAGATGTCAAAATGACGACAAATGAAAGCACACAGATATTTCTTTATTTGAGTAGCTCTTGAGATAAAATGGGAGGGGCGACCCCACGTTTTGGAGAACTGGAAAACCATCCCTCATGCTACACAAAGAAACTAATGTATTATCAATCATTGGGATTTGAAAGCACTTTGGATCATGTGGTACATTATTCTCTGCTGTAACCTGCATATTGTTTTTAATTGGTCTAACTAACTGCAGAAGTGAACACTTGCTTGCAGTTGAGATAACTCCTCCATCAGGTCTTTTGGCAGCTTAGGAGTGAGTGTGTTCTTGGCAAGGAGACTTTCTTAGCTGTGTGTTGATTAATAACATGCTCTGCTCAGTCCCATTCTTTCATCAGCAGTTCCCTTCATCCCCTCTCCCTAAAGCTCCCCCCCCCCCCACTTCTCCTAGCACTTTTCCCTACAGAGCCCTTGCTCCCTGCAATTCCGGGCCAGGGGGAGTCCATGCTGGTGCTTAAGCCGCAGCAAATGAAGTGAGTGCTGCCAGCCTGGCAGGAGCCCTGCTTCTGCCTCCTTGGGCTGATGTATTGTGGGGAGTTGTGCCAGGGACTGGTGGGGACAGCCCCTTTTATTAGGAGTCAAGCCTGCAACGTGGAGCCCTTCCAAGGCGTCTTTCACATATCCTTGCTACTCCTCTAATAAACCAGGATTAGCCTAAGTAAAGCACATGCTGCTGGAAAGAGCCTGTAGATTTTCTCTTGCGCCCTGGCCCAAAATGCTGGCCTTGCTTTTGGCAAGCACAATGCTAAATAAATGAGCAGTCGCACAGCGTGGGACACACCTCTCATGAAGTAGTTTATAAACCGGCATCCCGGCGTGGGATGCTGGTGAGGGTTTACTTTAGGGTGGCTCTTGTGCTCTGAAAGCAAAGCAAACATTTTTTTTAGGGCAGAACAGATGTTCTCTCCCACTCCCCTTCACACACTGCCTCACTCCTGCCCAGTGCCAGCTTCTGAGCATGGGCAGAAGCATCAGCACAGGGCTGCACTCAGCAGTCCTTTGCACTCGGTTGCATGTTCCGCCACTGTAAATTCTTAATACTTGAGGAACGAGAGGCCCTGCATTATCATGTTGCACAGGGCCCTGCAGATTGTGTAGCCAGTCCTGCTCGTGGCTTTACAGGCCCCAACCTAGAGGATGATATGCTGGGTCTGCTGGGCTTTGGGAAGGATGTCCTTTGCTAAACAGTCCTCTGGGTTTCATCTTCTGAGATGAGGGCTTTGGCCTTCCGGCTACGGGCTGTCCCAGGGCTTCACAACCTTGAAGGACGCTTTTCTTCTCTGAGCCTTCTAGCTCCCAAATCCACCGGTAATATTTCTGAAACATTGTAGAAATTAACACTTACTGAATGATCGGTAAATTCCAGGCCCTCTTCTGAGCACTTTACACATATTTTATCATGTGATCCTCACAATAGCGTTGCAAGCCAGCCACCATCATTGCCCCATTTTAAAGATGAGGAAGTGGACTCTAGGCCCACACAAAAACAAGTAATTTGCCTTAAATAAAACTCAGGTGCAGTTAACTCCAAAACATGTCATTTTAACCGCTGGACCATATAGCTTGATTGCAAATGAAAACATGTTCTCTGTTTCATTGGCAGTGAGATTCTTGATTGATTGTGAGTTTGGAGATGAAGACCGGTTTGAAGGAAAAAAGTAATAGAAAAGCATTCTTTTCTTGTTCCTACTGAGTACACAGGAGAATATAAACCAATATTGCCAGAGTACCATAAAGAAACAAAAATTCCCTGTAATTTTCTCCTGTTCACTGTGGTCTACGCATTACTTTTAAAGCTGTTGGCTTGGATAGCTGTGCACACTTTTGACTCTAGGACTGTGGGATTCATTATCCCAAAATGGCTTCCAGCTCTCACTGTTCCATACCTTCTCAGCAACTACCTGCAGAAAGGCAGTTAGCAGACTAAGGATATACCCAGAGTTCTGCATCAGGGAATTTCCTATGATAATAATAAGCATCAAAATCTAATCATCAAAGGCAGTGTTTATTGAGTAATTGCTGTGTCCCTGCCAGTTTGCATATTTAGATTAATTTAATCCTCACATTAGTCATATGAGATCAAAAATATTATTGTCATTTTATAGAAGAGGAAACTGAGAACCAGAGAATCTTAGTAATTTGCTAAGGTCATCTACCTGGTTTGGTGGCTAGAAGCTGTATGTAACCCAGAGACACATATTCTTAAATTGAATCCATTCCTGTGGGTGTAAACCTATGGTAAATTGGACCTTTTGATGAGGTTACTTCAGTTAAGGTGTGGCCCAACCCAATCAGGATGAGTCTTAATCCTTTTACTGGAGTCCTTTTTAAGCAGAATGAAATTTAGACAGAGAAAGCCACAGTAAGCAGGAAGCTAAACATCAGTGGAACCTCAAAAGAAGGGAGAGACCAGGAGACATTGCCATGTGACACGCTAAGGGCCAAGAACCACCGCCAGTCAGCCCCAGAACACTGCAGTCTTTGGGAAGAAACATCACCTTGATGACACCTTGATTTGCTCAAACCATGAGCAAATAAATTCCCATTGTTTAACTCACCCCATTTCCTGATATTTGATTGAGCAGCTTAGGAAACTGAAACAGCTATTAGCTCAAAGAGCCAGGATTTGATTCAATGCAGTCTAAAGAAAACACCGTGCTCTTACCCTATACTACATAAAAGCTGGGGGTCTTCTGTCATGCTCACTGGTCTTTTGGCTGGAATCTGAAGAGATTAATAATCAGGAATAGAAGGGCCAGTGGGGCCTCATGATCCTGGAAACATAGTCCCCTTTCTTTCTGATTATTGACCTACCACTGTCCAATGTGAGTGTGCGTTTACTGGTGATGATACCCACCAGGGCATAGCACAGCCAGCACCAAGGGCTAAAAAGACTTTGGCCTAAACGGTTCTTTATTGACCCTGATTACATTAGCGTTGCCCATAACTCAAAAATCTAATATTCCTAAATTCCCTGACTAGAACTACTGGGGACTGATAATTAGGTCATTTAAGGGAACCTAGTGATTGATATTTATTCCTTATAAAACCACTCACCAAAGGATAAGATTCATAAGTGAATGGAGAAGTCTTCATGTGCCCTGACAGATACCATTTAATTCCTCGCTAACCCCTAAGAGAAAGGTATCATTATTCCATTGTACAGATGAGGAAGTAGAGGCTCAGGGAAGTTTAGTAACTTGCTCAAAGTCCCACCACACGTAAATAATGGAGGTAGGAATTCAAATCTCAGACTGCCAAAATAAAACCCCGGGTCTAAACCATGAACCATGCAGCCTCTCCACATACTGCGTTATGAGGCCCAAAGCCAGTTTGCCATCGTATGCAAAATTGTTGAGCATCTTGTAGCTCAGCATGAACTGCATTTCCAAGGCCATGTATAGCCCCCAAGCTTCAAAGCCATGGTTTCTTAATGAACACTAGCTACTCTCTGAGGTTTTCTCACTCTTAAAGAGGTTTCCCACAATCCTTTTTCCTTGGCACTGCACCACACCAATAAAGAATCCTTTTAATGGGACAATTTGACGTGTCTAGAGCACAATAATAGCAACTTACCTTCTACCAAACCTATTCGTCTTCTTTTTTCTTTCCTTACCTTCCCTCTATTCTGTGCCTGTAGAACCTGAGTTATACTTTAGAACAGCATCACCCCAGATGTCATTAATTCACAGTGGTAGAAGCTCCTCTGACCGGGAGGAGAGCAAAGAAAGGAAACCTGAACTGCCTCCCTCTGTCCACTCACCACCGCATGTGTGTAAGCACCTATGTGCACACCCACATCCTCACACACACTCATACGCATGCATGCAATCACAGAGCAGCCTGCAAGGCACACACAGCAATGCAATACATGTGTGTGTACACATATGTGCTCTCCCACACACTCACATGTAGACCCACCTATGCAAACATGCATACGCATGTGTACACATGCGCATACACACATCTGCTCACTCTCCAGGGCTCGCTGAGCTGGGTGGAGAGGTTCTTAGAAAGCAGATCCTTCAGGTAAACAGCGTTCTGTTCTAGGAAACCACCTTCTCCTCTCCCTCGGTTCAGACACAACTTCTCTTTGCTAGAAACCAGCCTCAGGGACTCACCTGGTGTATTTATTAAAACAAAGACTACAATCCCTTCACAACAATGGCAGTGATGTCACTCTGCATTGTGAACAGAATTTCTATTTGTTGAGCAATACTTTTCTATCCATTATCAACTTTTATCAGACGTGTTTCTAGCTTTAATCTAGAAGCAACTGTGATTTAGAGGGGACGCTTAGAAAGAAGTCCCTTGGTGCATTCAAAACATGACTCCATTGATAAGATTTAACTATATGCTTGGCTTTTCAGGATCACCCTTTTCACTGAAATTTCTGGAGGACAATCCCTACTGTCCGAAATGTTGGATTTAAAGTGTGGTGCATTGGCCTCACAGATAACTAAAGATTAAGGTATTTCTGGATATTCAAAAATTATGATGAGAGAAACTCTTGATTTGGAAATGCAAATTAAATGTGTTTAGTGGAATTAACTGCTTTTAAAAAGGAAAAAGGAAATAGAAAGTTACATTTAGAAATTCTGAAGGCAAACATGAGCATAAAAAATAGATGCTTTCTGCAAGACCTCTGAAAGTGGGGCAGTCACTGGAGTCCTTTCCTGAGTCCCAATCTCAATGTCACTGCCAGACCCAGCATCCAAACCCCTTTTCCTTTCTTTACTGTCAGCTGGCCCCAGGGTCAAGCAGTGCTAAACCTAGGCCAGCCTTTTTTGTTTTTCACTTTGCTGGGAAACAATCATATTTTAGCTCAGATGAAAGTGAGGCAAATGACTACTTTTCCTGAAAGCATATGGCTATAATCCCTAATTTTGCATAAATTCATGAATTTAGAATAGTGACATTTGTTCCTACTGAACTTAAAATTATCTTGGATAGCAAAAGAGATCTTTAATTATGCATAGAGACAGGACAATAGAGCACAACATATTGGCTTTTTTATCTTTCCCAAGAGCAAGAAAATGATAGGTTAAACATTTAATGTTCTTGCAGGCTTCATTTTATTTCCATCAAGTTCTGGAGTAAGTAAAATTTTTATTTTAGCATTAACATCTCCATGATATGAGAAATGCAGATTTACAATTGGGCTGATTTTTCCCATTGGATCCAAGAAGATACTAGGAATTCTCAGAAAAGGCTTCTCTAGTTTTCCAAGGCATCTGAGTTTATATCTGGAAATAGCAAGAGAGGACTAATTATACAGGTGTGAAGTGCTGTAAGTTTGCACAACACATTTACATATAGCATCTCAGTTGGAGCCCCACCAAACCCTATGATATGGGCTGAATTACTATCTCTTCTGATCCCATTGCATGATGGAACTGAGTCACTTGTCAGCAAGAAAAGCAAGGTCTAGAGAAGTTAAGTAATTTCATGGAGGAATCGGAGCTAGAATCCAGACTTTAAGACTTCCAGATCAGTTGTTTTCTAAATCACCCTTACCACCAGAATCGGATTTTCCAGAAGAGCCTGGTGGCTATTGGTGAAATGGCCTCCTGTGTAGGGAAAGAGATATCTTGACAAAGAAACTGTCACTGGTGGTTCTGGAGAGCTAACAAGCCCTTCTGAAGCATTCTAGGGTACACTCCCAAGCTCCTCCCTCACCCAGCCTCAAACAGCACCTGCTCTGTGTCTGCAGAAATTGCATCTAGTCTTTACCTTCCAATTCTAACTGATCAGTAGTGACTGCCAGGCATGCCAGGTTGCGAAGGATTCTTTGGCTGATTCAAGGATCAGCGAACAGAAGTGCCATGAAGATCGACCAGTGTACAAGTGCAGGAATGTGAGTGTGACTTGAGTGTGGATTCCCTGGTTTTGCTTTGCATGGCTTGTGTGTGATCTGAAAGTGCACATTTTCATACAAACCTGCCTTCCTGGCTTAAATTTTTATTCAGCACATTATTTTGACCTTATATAATTAAGGCTTCCTTAAGAGTGCAAATCTCTATTTTCTTTTGAGGAGGCAGGTGTGAAGGGAGAGGTAGCACACTGTGTAAAACATACTCATTAAAACCGTAACTCCACTGCCTTTATCAGGTTCTTTATCAGACCTGGTAAGGGTCTCAAACTGGTTGCCATTCCAGCTGATAGATGCCTCCCTCGCCACAGAAGGGTCTTATTGGGCGGGCCCTGAGGGGCACGCCTCCACTTTTCCCATTCAAACAGAGCATGCGTGCACCTGTTCACCGGCCGGCCATTCCCCCTGCCTGACTCCAGCTGCTAACCTGCCTGGCTATGCAGGCGTCTGAGTTTATACTTGTGATGTTTATGGCCTCATAAGCCCAGGAAATGGGATGGATATTTTCTGGTGAGAGTTTGAGACGGTGGGCAGCAAGAGTCTCAGATCCAGAGAGAATGGGATATCCTCTCGGAAAAACGGAGCGATAGAAAGATATTGAAGCAGGGAGGTTGCCAAGGGAGAGGGGTTACAAAGATACAATAAAAATAAGCTTGGCAGTTTTGCTTATAATTGCACACTCGCAGTGAGCTTTCTGAGTTACCGCCGATACAGCTCTGCAGACAGGCTGACCCTTCAGCAAACCGAGCATCACCAGAAAGAGGGGAGAGACAGCTCCGTCCCTCCCCGACCCGCTGCCACACCCCGCACCAAGACAGGCAGGATTGTCAGCAGCTGCTGTCCACCTCTGTACGGGCCAGAATGCTAGATTTCTTTTCTAATCCCAAATGCCGGAGTGTGTGACCCGCTGAACAGCTTCCTAACTTTGTGAAAATGTTCTCTCATTTGCTTGCCCTTTGTATACTCTCTGCCTCATGACAAACTATCTCTTTATAGACAGTTCCTATGCCACCCTGTATAGCTTAGTGCTTTTGATCTCTTTTTGATTACCTCACCCCTGTGCGTGTTCAGATTTGTTGTTTGTGTACAATCATTTTAAACTGATGAAAAAGCAAAGGCAAAGGCAATGCATTCTTTGAATTGTATCTCTTGCAGATTGAAGATGAATTCTAAGTGTTTTTTTTTTTTTTTTAAGTGACTTGCTTCCTCCTAGATTTCATTTTCATGAGGCTAAAAACGCAATTGAACAAGGAATGCAGATTCCAGAAACTACAACTGTGGCCCTTTATCAGCTATGTGGAAGGCTCAGGCTATGCTCAGATTGAGTGCATCAAACAAATAGAAGTAGCTTTTCCTATATAATTCTTTTCTTTGTTTTAAAATCTTAAATTGCAATGAGGGACAAGATTGTTATTATTTTAATATTAATTTATGTTTATTTATTTATATCTTATTTTGTTCCAGAAAAGACTTAAGGCAGTGTGATATCTGAATTCTGATCTACCTGCAGGAGCAGTTTCATTTGATATTCTTTCTTATCAAATCCACTTTTAATGATTGATATGTTAATGATTTGATTAATCCATTGGGTTTGATTCATTTACATCATCATTTACATTTCATCAAGATGTGTTTTGAAGGAGACACTTGATGCCCTTCTCAAAATGTTTCATTTCTCAGCATGGGGAACTTTCATCTTCCATAAACAAACAAAATCTGAACCATGGAAGTCTGATTGATGGGAAGCTGAAATCTAAGTCTAGAGAAATTAAGTAATCTCACCACGGTTCCACGAAACCAGGAGGATCCCACTTTCTCTTGTGTTTATGTTCTTTCTATGTTACGTTTCTCTATAAGACACATACATCTACAAACATTCTGTATGAAGTCTAGGAGTGATAACAGCCCCTTGGCAGCCTACCTGCAGCAGGCTGAAAAGATGCCCAGAGGGGTTCAGGCTGGGGCACAGGGCTGGGAGCCCAGGCCCACTCTGCACCAGGTAAAGAAGAATCCAGCTAATATGTAAGAGAGTGATTAGGCTAGAATGGTGTTTACCATAGTGTGGGTGAGAGGATTTTAGTAGGATACAGACAGAGCATCAAAAAATATTGAATACATAGTGAGAAAAGTGTTCTCTGCTTTCAATTCTCTTTCAGTCTTTCCAGTCACTTGAGGGAGAAAGCTTCTGCCCCTGTAAGACATGTGGCACCCCTCTTGCACCTGCTAAGTGCTTTTGTCAACAAAAAGCTGGCACCAGGCAAGCAACAGTAACTGGTTACAATCTAGCGATGATGCTTCATTTTGGTTGTATTTTAATTTGTGTGTACCTTCTCTTGCTATCCAGTGATACTAGTTTTCCATTTGAGGTGATGATATAAAGATATCTTTTCAATTTAAAGAAAAATATTAAATAAATAATAATAAAGGTGATAAGTAAATGATGAAAATTTGAGACAAGAGAAATACAAGCAGCTGGTGTCCTGAGGAAGATGCTGTCATTCACCTCAAAAGCTCTGACTGTGAGTCCCTGACTCCTGCTGACAGCCACATGAGGCGATGAAGGTCTTGAACCTCTTTGGTTGCTGATTTCACCATCTATAAGCTGAATAGAACAAATATATTGACTTGACTTCTTCACAGATTTGTGGCTAAGGATCAAGTGAGATATTATAAGGGAAAACCTGTTAAAATTGTAAAGCTTTATACCCATGGAAAGGATTATAACAATAAGTGAGGGGTGGAAGAGGGGAAAGACAGCAGAAGTAAAATCAAGTTACTTAAATGGTTAAAGGAAATGAGTTAGTTAGCTAAGAAGAAAATTCTGTAGCTACTGAAGATAGATTGTCCTGGTTCTTGGAAAAGCAGGAAGCTGCCCAGGTTGTGATTTGTTTTGTACCAGAGTAGAGATCAAAGGAATTTAAAAACAAACAAACACTGCTTCAAGTAGAAGATCTACAAGGAGAGAAGAGGAAACTCCACAGGCCCAAAGCCTGGTTCAAATTATCCAGAAAGAAAAGCCTCTACAGGGTGGACTCTGTGTCTTCCCTTTGCACCTGCTCTTGTTGGTCCACACCAGACTGGCTCCTGCTACATCTTTGCATTTGCATCTAAGTGCCTTGGGTCCAGCACCTGCCCCTGACTGCTGAGGGGGTTGCTCAAAGTGTCCTATATGGAAGTGGATGAGGCCAGGCAGAGTCAACCCCATGAGGCAATAACTCTGTCCGCTTCCCTGGGCACTGAACACGCAGCAACCAGTGCAACACCTGACATACAGCAGGTACCCGGCAAGCATTTGTTAAGTGAGTGAAAGGAAGACGTGACTGAACATTAGAAGAGGGAAGGTGAGAGAAGAAAAAGAGTCCCATTTTCCAGGCCACAATCCCAAGAGCTCAGGCAGCAGTGAGAAGGCAGAGGCCAAAGACTGGGAAATTTATGCTGTGCTTCCTGTCCTCTCCTAGGAGTGAAAGTGAGATGGCAGCACAGTGTCTGATGGAACCAAATTTAAATTTCACCTTGATCACTCACTAGCTGTGTGACACTGGGGACATGGCTAACTCCTCCAAATTTCAGTTTTCTGTTCTGCATCATGGGGATGGTCATACCAGCTTCACAGAGTTTTTGCTGGTATTAAAGGCAATGACATGTGGGCAGCGTGTTGCGCATGGTGGATGAGCCAGACTTGTAGCTTTATTTATTATTGTTGTTGTCACATAGGCTCCACAAAAATGCAGAGGAATTATTTTGGTTCCGTTAAAAGTGTGACACGATATGGATTTTCATACCATAAACAGACTCTTATACTTTGCTTCCTAATTAGACCGTATCTGTCATGTCTGTAATTCCTGTGTAATTAAATTGAAATTAAATGTCAATTTACTTTGAATTACAGAGTAATTCTATGTATACATGCCACACAATCTGCATTTTGTTAAAAGATGACAACCAAAAATATCCTGACAGTCCCTCTGTAATTACATAGTGATCTGATTAAGATCAGCTTGACAAACTACCTGCCAAGGCCTGAAGAAGAAAAACCTTGAGGATGGAGGAGGGGTCGGCAGAGGTTAGGGCACAGGAGGGGAGAGAAAGCATGAGCTCACCAATGCCCTCACCATGCCCCAGGAACCCATGAAATCCTGAGCCAACAGTAATCACATGTGCAGGCCGTGGGGGTGAGCTTTTAAAAAAAATAATAATCTTAATTACAGAGTATGTTAACTGGTACTGCTTTCCCTTCACTTTCTAACCCAGCTGTTTTAATTAGGTTGGTGCCTGAGGTCCCAAAGCCCCATGCTTCAAAGACAGTGTAAATGTAGAGAGACTATTTCAAACCTCTTCCTGGAATTTTTTTTTTTTCCTATAATACTCAAAATGGCTTCCAATCTCTGATTTTAAAACAAAACAAAACTTTACATTCTATTCTTTTATTACCAGCAAGCACTTTCATATGTTTATCATTCTTGAAAATAAGTGTCTATGGAAAAGGGCAAGGTAAATTGGGGGGCGGGGAGGGAGAGCCAGGCCATGAAAGAATCAGGTCAGGGAGCTGAGCAGCCACCCAGTGGGCATTCAGCTCCAGTCTCCTTGAAATGCTCACAGCAAAGCTGTGGCAGCACAAAGAAGGGTGTACTGCCACCCAGGCTTTCCTCCCATCCCACCCCCTAAGTCCGCTGAAGGCCACTTACCTGCATCCTCCCTTTGTTTAGCTGTGTAGCTGAGTGCCCTCCTGGTGCAAGTGGAGCTTGTTTCTGACCACTAGCCTAGCTCTGTTCTCACACTCTGTTAGAACATAGGAGCTGGTTCTGTCCCATGAACTTGAGTGAATGCTCCTTTTTCTGCTCCTCTCCAAGGCCTGGACACGCTCTTGGCTAGGTCTTCAGGATCTCCAGGGCCAGTCTTCAGAAGAAGGATAATAGTCCTCTGAAGGTACAGCCCAGCAATGCACAAGGACCCACAGGCATGCTCCTGCCTCCACAGAGACAGAGCAGGAGGCAGTGAAAGAACATGAAATCCAGGGCACTGAGTCCAGAATAGGTTCTTTCTTACTAGTTGTGACCCCAAACAAGTCATTTAATCTATATGAGCCTCAGTTCTCCCAAATCTAAATGGAGATTTGTAGACATTCTCCCCCTTCCTGTTGCACAGGGTTGTTGGGAGATCAAAGTAGCTAATGCAGATGAAAACGTTTGAAAAGAGTAAAGAAACATCTCGGTTTGTTGCAATTATCATCATCATTGGAGATGTTGTAGTCAGGTTTCTATCTGACAAATGATAGAAGCCCAGCCTAGCCTAATGGAGTGGGGGCTTAGAATGGTATTCAGTTTTTTGGACTCTTATAACTAAAATGTCCAGGGTAGATGAATATTTAGGTAGAGCCAGGTTCAGGGATCAGTGTCCTGAGGGCTCCGTTTCTTGGTACCTCTTGGCTCTGTGGCCACTGTGTGGCCTTCATTTCCAGGCCCCATGTGGTACTTCATAACAGCTTCAGGCTTACATTCTCCCCAGTTCAAAGTCGGGGTGGGGGGGAAAGAAAGAGTGGGTCTTATCCCAAGACCTCCCACTTAAGCCCCAGACTGTGTTCCACTTTGATCAGTTGCATCATGTGCCCACCAATAAAGATCACTAGGAATGGTGGGATTTGGGGTCCTCACTGCTGCTGATTCCAATTTCCCACCTGGAGGCAAAGATACCGCCATCACCATCTGAACAGCATGGAGTGGAAAAGAAGAAAGTGACCTCCCAAGTGGTGGAGAAGAAAGAATGGAAGCTGGGCAGGATAGTAGTAAATGTCAAATTTGTGGTTAGACCCAGTCTCAGAACAAGTAGCAAGCGGATGAGCCAAAGTGGAGAGCCACCCCGCACAAGCTAAGTGTCAGAGAAACAGAACTAGAGAGACTCCTCCCATGTGAGAATAGCAGGTAACACGAGGAAATGGTCAAAAGCAAATGTGCCCTTACTTCATACAGCTTTGGGACTCCATAGTTGGATATATATATATATTTTGTTGTTGTTCTTTATTTTTTTATTTTAAGATTTAGATTACATAAATGTTACATAAAAAATATAAGGGATTCCCATATGCCCCACTCCATCCCCCTCGCACACTTTCCCACATCAACAACATCCTTCATTAGTGTGTGATACATTTGTTACAATTGATGAACACATATTGAAGCAATGCTACTATGGACTATAGTTTACATTATAGTTTACACTCTGTCCTGCACAATTTTGTAAGTTACGACAAAATATGCAATGGCCTGTATCCATCACTGCAATGTCATGCAAGACAACTCCAATGTCCCCCAAATGCCCCCATACACAACTCTTCTTCCCTCTCCCATCCCTCAGAACTTCTGGTGGCCACTGCTTTTATATCAATGATAAGAGTTCTTCCATTGCTAGAATAATAATAAGTCTACTTTAGTCCATTGTTCATTCCCCAATCTTGAGGATTTGAAGATGGTGATGCCCATTCTGCTTCTAATTTAGAGGGAGCTTAGATCCCATGGGGCAGATGGATGGAACTATCTTGCTTACAGTTGCAAATACTCTCTGTTCCTTGGGATGGGCGTTGTCCATCATCATCTCCTTGTTAGTTGTTCTGGTGAGTCCAATGAACTGGAGAGTTGGTGTTGCAACTCAGCAAGAATCCCCTTAGTGCAAGGGCAGTGCCTAGTGAAGGAAGACAGACCATTACATCAGGACCTTGATATCGATGATTGTACTTATGAATCTTTTCTTGTGAAATTGAAACTTAACCTAGTATTATACACTGCCTAAGAGTCACCTCTTGAAAGCCTCCTTGCTGCTCAAATGTGGCCTCTGTCTAAGCCAAACTCAGCATATAAACACACTACCTTCCTCCCTGCATGGGACATGACTCCCGGGGATGAGGTTCTCTACACCTGGCTCTTCTGCCCCTTTTACTTGCACCTATAATTAGCACTATACTTGATACATATATGTCCCAGAGACTTAAATCTTTTATCCGTCCATGTGCCAGTTGAGCCCTGGACAGTTTTCTTTACCGAAAAGGCAGCAACAGTAACTACTGATTGCCAGAAACTATACGAAATCAGTAAAATTACTTACGGATGTACAGTTTAGGGTTACTCGAACTTTGTATTCACAACTAGAGGCAGGCCGCAGCTCTGTGTTTCTTCCCAAATGAAGCATTCCTGCTGTAGGCATCATCACAGTGCTTTCCAGACCCTCCTCTTTTTGGCATCTGACCCCAAATAGCATGCCTCCCTCTCCACTGCTGTGCTCTCTTGCTTAAATCAAAAGCTAATGCACATCTCTAGACCTGCTGCTGTGGAGGTGGCATCTAGCCAGCTGTGTGTTCCTCCACTGTGCAAGGGCATCAGCAATGTGAAATGGATTCTGATGCACCTGCCTGAGAATTTTTTGAGGTCACTATGCTTGTTGCATGGCTCTCTTGTGTTCTACTATTTCAGAATTGTGCATAATGGGCAACATGGAAAAGTCAACATTTCCCCCTTTTTGTCTGCCAAATTCCATTGAAGGATATAAAAGACCCAACATTTTCTATGAAAGGAAAATTATTATAGCTGAATATCTTTTTAAAATAAGCTTATTATTGCTCAAAATGTGAAGTCATCTATCATCTGTGATTGCCTTTTCTCTCTATTTGGTCATTTTGAAATTAAAGAGGACCCAAATGTATCTCTAGGACTTCAGATTTGCACATTATGAGCTTGGCTCTTCCTTTAACACTAATTTTAACTCGACATGGTTCTCTTCATCCAGAAGGTCAATTCAGCTGTTCACAAAGCAACAAAACTGCATGTTTGTCCTTGCCTTTATGTTTTCCTTTTTGTTTGACTAATTATTATCTGGTCATGGGAATTTACAATTCACAATATATATAAAGGGATACATTGCAAACAAGTCTTAGCTCCCTCCATGAACCCCAGGCCTTTTGCCCAGAGCCAGTCACTGTTAAATACCATGTGTTTCTTTCCATATAAGTTCCATGCCTGTACAAATACACACACACACACACACAAACATATGCTCATATAAACATATATATTTTTATTATATATATTTTGTTTTTCCATAACAGAAAACAGCATGCATATTTTTTTCTGCAGCTTGCTTTGCTTTTGATTTTTTCCTTTATACAGTATGTCTTGGAGAGAATTCCATATCACTACACATGGGATTCTCTTGTACAGCTGCTACTGATGAACTGTGTTTTGCTGTTATAAACAATGATATTAGAGTAATTTCTAGTGGTAGAATAGCTAGATCATTGAGTATATGCATTTTATTGTTTTTAAAGTTAAATTAATTTCTGAAAAGAGTATATTCACATGGTACAACATAAAAGGTATAATAGATATTTAGGAAAAAGTCAGCTTCCAGCATACCACTGTTTGAAAACCACCCAGTTTCCAATCCTGGGGCAATTTTTGTTACCAGCCAGCTCCTTTTATATATGCTGAGAGACTTTTTATATTTTTTCATTAATTTTTAACAAGTTTGTTAACATTCTATAAGCACTGCTCTGTACCTTGTTTTTTCTCATTTAACCATATATCTTGGAGATCCTTCTATATCAGCAATGTAAAGTGGCTCACATTCTTTCTTACATTTGACTAGCATTTTATGGAGGCATGTGCCATAATTTAATTTAACCAACTGCCTGTTCATAAGTATTTAAGTTGCTTCCTGTTTTTATGCTAGTCCAAACAATGCGGCAATAAATAAACTTCTGTACACATCATCTGGCAAAAGGCCAAATTTAAAAAGGTAATTATATTTTAAATGTTGTAAATATTGCCAAATTCCTCTCTGTAGAGGTTGTGTCAATTAACATTCCCACCAGCAATACATAGGATTGATTGTTTTTCCACACCCTTGCCTTACAAGAACATACATAATGTATTAACAGACTTTTGGGTCTTTATAGATCGGAGGATTTAAATGGCATTTTATTATAGTATTAATCTTAGTATCTCTTCTTACAAGCATGCTTCTTTTAATGTATTTAAAAGCCATTTATATTTTCTTTTCTGTGATATGGCTTTCCATATCTTTGTCTATTTTTTCTATCAGTTTGCTGTTCTCATTCTTATTGATTTGTAGGAGATTTTTATATATTAAGGAAAGTTGCTCTTTGTGTGGAGTATGAATTACAAATTTCCATCTGTCCTTTGACTCCATGACTTTTTTCTGCCAGACAGAAAAATTGATTTTTATACAGCCTAATTTTTTTTTTATCAGCCTCTGCTGCTACAGGTTTTATGTCATACTTAGGAATGCCTTCCCCACTCTGAGATTATTGTTTTAATTTTCATGTATTTTTCTGTTATATGTGCACTTTAAATTTTTATAGATATTTGATAAATTGTCCTACCAAGAAATTATACCAACCTATATTTTCAGGGATAGTTTAAGTTTACTCTTTGAGTTTTCCATCCTTTCTCACATCTTAACATCCTTGAAGTCAAAGGGTCTGTCTTCTGTTATAACACATCATAAGTCATGGTACCAAGCACAGGACTCCGCACACAAAAATCACTCAGTGGGGTTTGCTTTTTTACTGATAATAATTCTTGACCAAAAAAGGATAGCCATGTCACATCTCTACTCACCCCTCCAAGTGGTGCTGGGAAGGTACATCACTGAGCATCAGAGGCCATATATATATATTTTTAGTTAGGCCAGTAAAAAGAATTTATTGGGAAATGGGGGGAAAGAACAGAGCTTGCTGAGAAATGGGAGAGAAGGACGGAAATACCGAGATTTGATGCTGGCTCCCTTAGGCAGAGAGAGCGGGCTTTGGCTTGGGTGGTCACCTTTTAAGCTATTAATTATTCCTCCCCTTGCTAATGCTAAGGGAAGCGGCCCCAGCTGTTATTGGTTGCCCCACCAATGGTGAGGCCTGGAATATCTAGGGCCTCCCCTCAGCTGGGTAAGAGTCCCAACTGGGACCTCAAGTTCAAGTTCAAGGTTTCAGCAAGACAGACCATATATTTTTGAAGCACAAATTAAGAATCATGGACTAATTATTTTTGGATTTGTTAATTTATGTATATACAAAGATTTGCAAAGCATAATTGTAAAAAACTTTTAATTATATACTACAAGTCTCCTTTATTGAGGTGATATGAATGCATGAAATTGGGACTGCTACAGAAAATCCAGGCTGCTATAAATTAGGAAATCAGAGAACTGCATTAATTTTTCAAAAGATTTTATTTATTTATTTATTTATTTCTCCCCACCCCTTCACTGTTTGTACATCTTCCTTGTTTCTTTTAGGAGGCACCGGGAACCGAACCCTGGACCTCCTATGTGGAAGGGAGGCACCTAATCCTTTGAGGCACCTCCATTCCCTCTGTACTGATTTTTGAGGGTCGGATTCTGGGAAAGGTAAACAAGGCAAAGAGACAGACTATTGCCTGCTTGACAGTAAGTTTAACACCTCAATAAGATGTTTACTTTTGCATAATAAAAGACTTGGCAAATAACATATGGAATATTATTAAATATGGACCTGCTGGCACCAGATAGGCTCTCAAAAAACAAATCTCTCTCCTGTTGCCTATTCTTCAGGGGCTTAAATAAGTCCAAATCATTTCAGTAAAGGAAGAAAAAAGATAGTTTGAAATATAATTAAGCATGGCACTTCAGTATTATGCAAAAGCTTTCTGATGACTTCAACTCTCTTTTCCATCATACCAGTAAACAAGGAACTAAGAATTGAATACATTACAAAAGAAAAGGCTGTGGGAAATCATACTTAAACCTTCCTGAAATTTAGGACCCCTCAAAAAAATAGGTCCTAGCTTAGTCTCCCCTCTCTAAGAGTCAGGGATGAAAATCTCCATGCTGAAAAGTTTCATAGTTTGGGAACTTAGGGCCTTATGAAATATAGTGGACATTTATTGTGCTTTGCCTATTCAGCATGTTTCCTCTTCTGATCACAGCTCCTCAATACTTCTTGGGAGGAATCACCTCTTCTCTATTTCTGTGTTGCTAGGTTGTAGGTGGCTCCATCGCTATAGGGACTGGAATGTGACTCAGGCCTGGCAAATCACTGTATTCCAATCCTTAGCTATGGTGATCAGGTCAAGAGTGGAGATATGATCCAATGCATTCAGTGGGACCCAATCTTGGACCTTTACTGGATCTATTGGGAAAGATAAGCTCTTCTTCTGCTGGAATAGCTAAGCTGAGAGAACTGGAGTTGAGGTTCTTCTTGAGAATGAAAACAGCTGAGAGAAGAGTAAGGTTGAAATATGGGAATTATTGAGTCTTGATATGAATCTCTGGATGTAGTTATACCAGAAGACAGGCCAACAGATTAGTCCCTGGACTGTTATAAGAACTGCTTCCCCCACCCCCTAATATACAAAAGAATATATTCGCCTGAATTGGGTTTCTGTCAGTTACAAAGGAGGGCGTCCTGACTAAACGCAGTACAAGAATTGGGTTACCGGAACTTTGTTCGAGTGAATCTGTGAAAGTCCTTGAAAACATGTTCTCAAGTCAATCAAGACAATATTTCAAAGCATGAGAATATATATGATGTTTTATAGAACTTAATTTAGCAATAATGAGTAAACTGTCATTAATTTCCATCTACAATCTTCTACCAGAAACTCTTCTGGCTTTTATACCCTGGAAATTTCAATAAGATGCTTGTACATCCATTGTACTTTGATGAAAATAATATACATACTACGTATGTATTCAGGCAATTTGAGTCTCTGTGACTTAAATAGAAATCCTCACAGTCAAGACGAGATGCAATATGTACAGACATACACAAATGCCCACAGATAATAGAATTTCATATCAAGGGGTCTCATCTTCGCTTAGGCTACAATGAAGGGTTTTATGCTTACCTGCAGCCTGGATGATTTAGAAAGACAATTTAAAAAAGGTTATAGTGACGGTAACAATGGGAAGTATTTAGAACAGATTACTGGAAAAGATTCCAGACTCAACTTATCTGAGAGATTGTAAATGTAAGATGGGAACCCTTACTTGTTAAAACCATCTTTATCTTAAAGCAGAAAAATGTTCTAGAGCAATAGTTCCCAAATATATTTGTAAATCAGAATCACCTGGAGGTATGATATATATACATACAGTTTTCCAGGTCCTCTCCCATGCCTTCTGATTTACCGCCCACCTCCTAGCCCCAGGATTCAAACACAATGCTAAAGTTCAAGCATATGGATTCAATATATATATTCTTTATTTGTGCCAATAACTGACACCATTTTTCATTAAATCCTCATAATAACTTATGGAATAAGTACTATTAAGCTCTGGATAGTTATAATTGCTATACCTGTTTTTACAAATTATGAATCTAAGGTTTAGAGAGTTTGAGCACCCCTCTCAAGGTCATACAGCAGGGCAAACCTGTGACTCCATACCCAGGATTCTTAACCACTCCACATACAGATATGCCAGATTGTCATGAGTGAAGCATGAAATCAATAATTGAACTTTACAAATGGCATCATTAGAGAATCAGATGGCAAGTACTGCTCATAAAGACAAAATAAGGGATGGAATCGGCATTTCTAAAAATAAAAATGGGTCATAGAGAGCTGGAAGAAGTTGTTAACCCCTCTGAAGTCAATTCTAGATGAAAAGAAGGAAGGAAGGAAGGAAGGAAGGAAGGAAGGAAGAAAGGAAGGAAGGAAGGAAGGAAGG
>JAQZBX010033421.1:0-25417 GCA_029593785.1 Cabassous unicinctus | reverse complement strand
GTCAACTCAATTAGGCCAGAATAGTTTTGACAATTAAGTGTTTCTGGGAAAACTGTATATCCACATGCAAAAGAATATAGGAGGACCCCATACCTCATGACATAAACATAAATTAGCTCAAAATGGGCCAAATATTTAATATAAGAACTAGGACTATAAAACTTCTAGAAAAATACTTAAAGAAGCATCTTTAAGACCTTGTCTCATGCAATGATTTCTTAGACATTCCACCAAAAGCACGAACAACAAAAGAAACAATTAATAATTAGGGGCTTGTCAAAAGTTAAAAAAAAAAAAGCAAAAAAATTTTGTGCATAAGACTTCATCATGAAAGTAAAAGGTCATCAAGAATGACAGAAAATATTTATAAACTGCATTCAGGATATCTAAAATATCTAAAGAAAACCTACAACTCAACAAAAAATGACAAAAATAACCTATGAAAAAATGGGCAAAAGACTTGAATGGACATATCTCCAAAGAAGATATACAAATGACCAAAAAGTACATGAAAACATATCCAGTATCATTAGCCATTAGGGAAATGCAAATCAAAACCACAATGAGATGCTCTTTCACACACATTAGAAAGGGTAATTTTAAAAAAATAAAAAGTATAGGAGAGGATGTTAAGAATTCATTCATTTTTGTTAGGAAAGTAAAAGGGTGCTGCCACTTTGGAAAAATTTGGAAATTCCTCAGAAAGTTATGTAAAGAGATGCTATGTGAACCTGATATACCACTTGTAGGTATATACCCTTAAGAATTGCCGGCAGGTACTTGAATAGATCTTCTTACACGAATGTTCATAGAGACATTATTCACTTTAGCCAAAATAAGGAAGCAACCTAAGTGTACATCTACAAATGCATGGATGATCAAAATGTTTGTATATAAATACAATGGAATATTATTCAGCCATGAAAAGAAATGAAGTTGTAATACATGCAATGATAAGGATGAACTTCATAGATATTATATTGAGTGAATGAAGCCATATACACAATGACAAAATTTGTATGATCTTACTTAAATGAAATAATTAGAATAATTAGAATAAGCAAACTCATAGGTTAACAAAAGAAGGGGGTGGGGTTATGTAATAAGGAGTTAATGCTTCACTGTACAGAATTTCTGTTTAGAGTGATGGTACAATTTTGGTAATGGATGGTGGTGCTCATAATACAAAGTAAGTGTAATTAAGACCAATGAATTATATATTTGAAATGGTTCCAAGGGAAAATTTTAGGTTTTATTAAATATGCTATTAGAATAGCAGCTTTAAAAATGTATGATTGTACAACACAGTGCACCATAATGTAAACTATGGACTATAAGTAATAGTACAATTTTAACAATATTTTTCATTAATTGTAACAAAGTAACCACATTAATGCAAAGCATTAAAAATAAGATGGGTGTATATAGGAACTCTTTATTTTCAGCCTAATTTTTTTTAAATCTACAACTTCTCTAATTAAAAAAATAAGGAATCTTTATCAGGAAGTACTATAACACATATGGGGTAAAGGGCATTTGTGCACATTTTGCTATTTTTTGTAAATTAATATTTTTGTTGTTTTCTTTTGTTTTGACTATACAAATATTTATAATTTTAGGCCCAATAATCTCATTCCTGGGTATGTTATTGTGATGTAAACACCCTATAAGTTCAAATGCATTGGAGTAACAAGGAAGTGTCCATTGACTTGGAGGTGATGCCCAATAAGGCACAAGTGGGATGGTCAGAAAATATGGACAATTAGAAGGAATTTGGCTTTAAATATTGATATATGTCACCTGACTTAGGTTTAAATGCTGGAAGCAATTGATGAGTTCTTAAAATATTAGATTTATACATGTATTTTGAAGTTTAAGCCAAGATTTTTTATGACTCTTGATTTGTAAGTTAGTAGGAGACTTGAAGATCACTTTGCTCTGCACCTCATTCTTCTCCCTTCCTCAAGATGGATGCAAAATGGGGTTGGTTCTCAGAAGAACAGCCTGCTGCACAAAAATCCCCCTCTCCCTGCCTGCCTACACTTGGAACTACCTCAGGTGCGTCTCCCTTTAGAAGCTTGTCAGAGCACAGAGACTTTACATATGCCAACCCATCTTCACATAGTTCATCATACTCACTTTCCTACTGTGTTTCCTACCAGTTTCCAAATGCTGAAAGTGCTATTCAGTGACTGTAAAAAATTATGGTCATTCATCAGCAACATCCCTTAGAGTCTGCTGAATATTCTCTTTTCTTGCTTTCCTTGAAACATAGTCTTTATCTGAGAACACATGCCACACTCCAGTCAGCTTAGGTGGTGGTAACAATTCCTATGTAAAAAAGACTTGTCCAGCTGCAAGGAAGGCAGCAGACGGGTTCCATCTGACAGCACCTTCAAAGCCTGTCTCAACTTCAAAGAGCTTCCTTCATAAGAGTTTCTTTCACCTCCCCTGTCCCCATCTCTCTTGAGCCAGTGAACATATTCTTCTTGTAGTCCATCACCAGGCCCAGATCATTCTCTCCCACCCTCCAATAGCAAACTATGTGTTAGGAATTTAATTTCACTGAGATATATTGTACATCACCCCTTTTCATTGAGTCATAAATCCTGTCATGAGTCCATGGTCCTAGATGATCTTGCCCTACTCCCAATAGCTTCCCACTGTCATTGTCCTAGGCAGAATGACAGATGAGGAAGAATGTGTTTCTGCTACTATACACATGTAGAATCTGCAAAGTAATGACATATATCTTAAATACAAATATATAAGTTTCAAGTTGATCACTATACATTTGTGAATTCTTTTTACTGCACTTGTGTCAATTCTATCACCAATTACACTCTTATTTTAGCATTTGATACTTTGGCAGATAAAGTTTTGGGGGACAGTGATCATAACAATATTTGGCTTAAATATGAAGACAGACCAATTTCTTTACGAGGTTTTAAGTAATTTAATATATTCCCTGTGGTAGTTTGAACTGTATGCTCTCCAGAAAAGATCATGACCTTAGAGCTAATCCATTCTTGTGGGTGTGAATCTATTCTAGGTGAGACATTTTGATCAAATCACTTCAATTAAGGGCCTTTGATTAGATTATTTCAGTAAGGCATTATCCAGCGCTGGTCTCAGAGGCGCACAGAGCAAAAAGACATGGGTGCTCAGAGTGGAACCCACAGAAGCTGAAAGAGAAAACCACTAAAGCCAGAAGTTGAAATCAATGGAACCCAGAAAAGAAAGCCATAGGAGCATGGAGAAAGCCAGAGGAAGTCAGAAGCTGAAAGCAACAAGGCCCAGAGAAGAAGGCATAGACCAGCAGAAAAGCATTGCCTGATGATGTCTTGATTTGGCCTCTTTTCTCAGCCTTGGAACTATAATCTTATAAATTAATAAATCTCCATTGTAAAAGCCAAACCATTTCTGCTACATTGTCTTGGAAGTCCTTAGCAAGCTAGAACATCCCCACTCCATTCATGACCTTTTTCACAATTAAGGTCTGTTAAGGTCACTTTGGTACTTAAAACAAACCATGAATATTTATTTTCCTCTGAGCCTACAATGAAGAGGTTTCCAAAGTTTACAAGTCAAAGCATGTGGATTAAGTTTTGCGTGCTCCAAAAACAGGGGAATTTTCATTTTACTTTTACCTTTTTTGATGTACAATAAAAGTGGAATTTCCTGTTTTATTTTAATTATTTTTTTGCACCCCGTTTCCTTTCTAAATGACCAATATATAGGTGGAGGCAAATATTGCCTTGGAACAACAATATAATTTGTATTCCTTCCAAATTGTCATGATTTTAGTGTTTTTAAAAAAAATTGTGCATGTAAGTTTTTAGTAAATCACATGCTCTTTTGTTGAAAAAATGAGAGCAAAGCAGTATTTCTTTTACTGTCCCTTTTTCCCTCCAAATCAGGTATAGAGTGAGGATTGTATAAATTGTAGCAATAGACATAAACCAATTCCAAAGGTGTAAAGAATTTAGATATTTAGAATATCAGGGAAAAAAGTAATTCACTACTTTTAAACCAAGCACTCTCTGTGGAAAGGTGGGGAATGATTTGGGTATGGGTGTAGGCATTGCCCAGAAGTGCAGGTGGGTGATCAGAAAGGACATTCTCATCCAGCCTCAGCAATGCAAAAGACCCATGGCCAGAGGGAATACCCTGGTAGTACATGGCACCGTGCTGCTCTGAATATCTGGGCCTATGTTTGATACTCTAAAGTTCCCTAAGTACATTTATTTTTTGTTTGTGATAAGAGAATCATGTCTGAGGAACATAATATCCAAAGAGGCCTCAAGGAATAATCTCAGTAAGTCTATTCAGTATAAAGCATCAGTATTCTTGATGAACATTAATTGACTAATGTTGATTGGTATTTATTGAAGACCCATTGCAGGCACATATATTACATATGTAATTCTTAAAACAACCCAATGAATGCTTATTTTGTAAGACTAACAGTGCATGGGCAGTGTCACTTGACTTACATAGCACAACTGTAGGGTGAACAGTGAGGGAAAATAAGTAGAAAAAAAATTTAATGCTGAGTCTTGAAATTCTATACTTAGGAAATTTAGTAGAAAAGATTAAAAATAGGGCAGCAAACATCTCCATTGGATGTGATATACCCTATTATGATATCTGAGAATTCATAATTAATGATATTATGGAGTTCACTTTTTTCCAAAAAGATGTGATTTGCTTTTTATATTAATTAATTGTAATAAATAATCAGCTGGTAAATGTTTTCAAATTTCATTACAATATTTCCTGCCTTTCTTTAAGGTTTTAGAAAGAAAAAAATTTTCAAGATCATTTCAATATCAGGACCCTGAGTAAGTGCAGGTCATTAGATTTTAGAGAGAAGTGATATTAAATAGTTTCAATTTATTAGAGAAAAAAATCATATATTTTATTAAAGAGAAAAAAATAAAGATTATGATATTTTCCAATCAGATAAGCATTTTTTAGTGATTTCAATTGTTATATTTAAAAAAATGATTTGATATTTCTAACTGCTCTACTGTTAAAAGTACCATCATAATAAATTACTCACAACCCTGAATGTTTGAGTAAAAATAATATTTATGGGCACAGATAGACATATTTCTGTCTTATCCATACTTAAATGGTCAGGAAATATTATGTTAAGACCGTTTGTCTGTTTTTATGATCCTTTCTGATTCAGTTATCTGCCATTAATATATTAGAGCTGAAAAGCATAGTATGCTTTTTAAGAATGCTTAACGTTGTAATTTTAAATTTTATTCATTCATTATTTCTTACACATTTCATTAATTATAGTGATTTTCTTAATCATCAAATACAGTTTCAGTTTAGTTAGCTATTTTGGATTGTGAAGGCAGTAAAATTGTTGCCGTGTTTTGAAGGTTTTAGAACAGAGGCAAGTATTCAAGTAGTTACAGCACCCACTGGCCCCAAAATTCAGGTTTTAAGATATTAATATCATAAAACTGATTTAAAAGCAAAAACCCTGGAAAGGTATGAAAGCATTTCTATATTATTCAAAGTAACGGTATGTCAGCATGATAGAAAAGCAGTGAAATTGAACAAAACTTAAAATATATTCTAGGCCTGTAGAAAGTGAAAAGTAATAACAATAGATAAAAACATCAAATAATGAATTAGATAAGCACCATAAATTCAGTATATTTTCTAAACTTCACACCTTAAGCAAAGGTTTTCAAATTTCCAAATAACAACTTTATAACTGTAATTATATCTTCATTTATGTCTATGTCTGATTACTTATTCCATGATTCACTACACAATCAAGCAATGAATATATCCTTTTAAGTTGAACAGTTCCTCAGTCTTTCTATACTCTTCCTCAATGATATTTTGAATATTGAAGGGCATTTATTTGTGTAATGTCCAACATTTTAGTAACAAATTTTTGCACTCTCATATATGGGGAAATGGAGTGCCACAACTGAACTTTATTTACCCATGGGTGACTTCAAACACTCAAATGTAAGCAAGAGTCTCTATAATTAGTGAGATGGCATTAAAGAACAGATTTAACTATTCATTCCTTCAGTCCTAATGGATAAGATGTCATGGGCTTGGCATAATCCCAGGTACTGGATTCAATCACAGCACAAATTCACTTTTACTACACACTTACTATATCTTGAACAAATTTTGCTAACTCTAGAATAAGTTTAAATAGTTCTCAGAAAAGAAATTTTAACATTAAAATCATACATAGTAAAAGAAGGAAATTGGTGATACATGAAATGTGTTGATTTAAAACATTTTCAGCATGCATATCTTGCGTAACTTTTGCCAGACTGACCTCTACTTCATATTATTTGAAGATATTTTATGGTTTTAAATATTATTTCCCATGATTCATTTCTAGTATATAAAATACAGTTCATTTTATATCAGATCTGATATCTTTCTACTTTGTTAAACTTATTTATTACTGGCTTAATTTTGCCTTTTCTGTAGGACAATCTCCAAGGGTGATAATGTTTAGAATGAGTCAATTTTGGTGCTTCACTTCCAACCATAATGAAATTCATTTAATTTCTAGCTTTATAGCATTGGTGCGCATCTCCATTTTTAAAAGGTGAAAATGTTAAGTGTAATTGGAATATGAGAGGAGAAGAAGGAGAAAAAGGAGCAAAATAAATATGTGAGGCAATATTGGCCAAGAATTTTCCAGAGATGATTACAAACCCAAATCCAAAGTTACAGAAAGCTCAGAGAACAAGAAACAGGATAAATACAATAAAATATTCCACGTAGGCTTATATTCAAACTGCAAGAAATTAAAGATAAAGAGAAAAAACTTGAAAGTATCTGGATGGTGCCACCTTACCTATAGAATCCTATAATTGCTGTGATAGTAATTGGACTTATCATAGCAATTACATAATCTAGAATGGAATACAGTGAACTATTTAAAGCACTGAAATAACACCACCAGTCTGGCATCCTGTATAGAGTGAAAATGTAATTCAAATAGGAGGAGAAATAAAGATTTTCTTAGGCAAACAAAACTGAGCTAATCTGTCACCAGTACACCTACCTTGAAAGAAATACTAAAAGAAATTCTTCAAAGGGAAGAAAAATGATATAGAAAATTATCTTATATATACATATAATGAAAAAGGGGCTTAGAAAAGAGAAAAATGAAGGAATTAATAAATTTTATTATTACTTTATTGATGTAAATAAGTTTTTTTCAAGGAACATATATTAACACTATATTTGGTGATTATGCTTATACATAAATGAAATTAATGTCAGCAATATTATAATGAACAAAAGAGAACATTACTTGCTATAAGGAACCTACTTTCTCTGTGAAGCTGTAATGGTATTTGAAAGTGAAATTTACATCAGTTATAAATGCATATAGAAAATTCAACAGGAAGCAAGAAGAAAATAAAAAGAGAAGCCAAAATTTGCTATGGGAGGAAAAAAATGGCTGAATAAAATGGCAATTAAAAGTCAAAATGGCAGCAAAAGAGAAAAAGATAAAGAATTAACAAAGAATAACAATGAATAGAAAATATATACACATATGTAAGATATATATAATCACTTTAAAAATGAGAGACAGAGTCAGTATAAAAACAAAACCCAATAAGAAAACACATTAAATATAGTCATAGATAGATTACAAATGAAGGTAGGAAGAAAGTATTATCATGCTAACAATAATCAAAAGAAAAGTTGGAGTCGCTATATTTATTTCAGACAAATCAGACTTCAGAACAAGGAAAATGATCAGATATAAAGAAGGATATTGTATAATGATAAAAGAGTCATTTTTCAAAGAAGTCATCCAAATCCTTAATTTGTATGCCATAATGACAGGGCATCAAAATAAATGAGGCAAAACTGATAGCACTGAGGAGAAACAAATGAACACACTACTACAGGATAATTCAACATACCTCTATTGTATCTTTTTTTTATTATTATTATTTCTTGTTACTGCTATTGTGGCCTGGGAATATGATTTATAATATTTCTACACTTAAAATTTGGTAAAATGTTTCTTTTAATCACATAATGTGGTCTAATAGAATAATGAATATTCTATTTGAGCTTAAAAAGAATGCATATTCAGCTGTTGTTGGATGGAAATATTCTAAAATGTTGTATTAATGAGGGTTCTCTAGGGAAACTGAACCAAAAGGAGAAGTCTGCAAATTGCATGAGATTTTATAAAATTGTCTCATGCAACCATGGGAATGCCCAATCCAAATTCTGCAGAACAGGCTGCAAACCAGGGCTTCCAATGAAGGTCCTTGGTGAATTCCCAGGAGATGCTGGCAGTCTGAAGTAGAGATGGGAATTCTCTCTGAATGCTGAAATCACTTTACCTATTAAGGCCTTAATGGTTGCATGTGATGTCCCTCATTGCTGATGACAATCTCCTTTGTTGATTGCAGATGTAACCATCCATCTGAGAAATGGACTTACTGTTGATTAAAGTCCATGAACTGCCCTTGCATGGCAATTAGCCCAGTGCTTTCTTGACCAAAAAACTGGGCACCATTACCTGGCCAGTTGACACATTAACCTAACCATCAAAATCTACCCCTTGTCAACATGGCAGCCATACACATATCCTTAAACCATACTTGGTCTCTAAATAAAAACAGTAGCAGATATATATATATATTTGCCTGACATTATTCAATATTCATGCATACAACTGGTAATGCACTATTCCCTTCCAGCATAAGGTGCAAGTCCTTGGGTAATATTCACTCTTAAACTTGACATCCTTAAATATTATGCCATGAAACTAATACAACTTATGTCATATGATAAGGGGAAAAGTTAGGAAAGAAAACAAAGATATTCATTTTATGTACATATATGAACATATTCATAACAAAACATTACATGACCATTCATGACCATTACATCATTTCTGTAATGGGACACATGGTCAAAGTTCATATTTATCACTACCTTCTTCCACTACCAATTCAATGTTCCCT
Source organism: Cabassous unicinctus (assembly GCA_029593785.1). NCBI lineage: Eukaryota > Metazoa > Chordata > Mammalia > Cingulata > Chlamyphoridae > Cabassous > Cabassous unicinctus. The sequence continues at coordinate 16,415 of JAQZBX010033421.1, read as the reverse complement.
TTACCATCGGCAAACACTTTGGCTGGCTTGGTTCTTTGACTGGTTTGGTGAGCCAAATTTTCATTCCTAAAGATTCTGGACCATTTATAGTCTTGCTTGGATTGGTTTGTTGCAATTTTCCATTGACATTAATAATGGCATGGTAGTACTAAGATACCCCAAGGGGATTTCCTGTATTCCAGGATAACTCTTCTTCACCTCCGTTGAGTAGGTGCAGCTCTATTTCACCTTAATAGTCAGGATAATCATCCCAGCCAGTCTAGTAATCCCCTTCTTTGCCTGTTGATTCAGAGGCATGAAGAGTCCATAGTGTCCGGTGGAAATCTTAACTTCCATTTCAATGGAAACATTGTTGTGTCCCCTGGTGGAAGCACTTCTCCTTTTAAAACTAAGACCTGCAGGCCAGCGTAGCTTAAGGTTGCAGACAAGGGAAGAAAATATTTCTTGGTAGATCACTAGGGGTAATAGCACACTTGCTAATAGGAGTGGTGCCACTCCTATTTCTATCCCTTGATTCCTGGACCCATGAATCCTGGCTATGGGAGGTACAGCAACACAGACTGGATGCTGATTTAGTGCATAGACAGACTCCTGGAGAATATTTTCTCAGTTCTGCAAAGTATTGCCACCTAGCTGGTGTCATAATTGAGTCTTCAAAAGGCCATGCTACTGAACTAACAATCCAACTGCTGCATGCTGATGGGGAATATGACAAGACCAGTGAATTCCATGAGCATGTGCCCATTCCCACACATTATTCCATGAAGTGGGTTGCTTGATCAGAAGCAATGCTGTGTGGAATGCCATGGCAGTAGATAAGATATTTGATAAATGTACAGATGATAGTTTTGGAAGAAGCATTGCATGTATGAAGGCAACCCCATATCTGGAGTATATGTCTATACCAGTTGGAACAATTTGCTGTTTTTTCCATGATGGAAGTGGTCCAATGTAATCAACCTGCTACCAGGTAGCAGGCTGCTAATCTCAGGTAATGCCATAACAGGGTCTGAGTGTGGTCTCTGCTGCTGGCAGATTGGGCATTCAGCAGTGGCTGTAGCCAAGTCAGCCTTGGCAATGGGAAGTCCGTGTTTCTGTTCCCATGCATAACTTTCATCCCTACCACCATGGCCTCTTAGTTCAGGAGCTCTTTGGGCAATGACAGGAGTGGCTGGGGAAAGAGGCTGAGGACTAGGAACATCATAGGTCATCTTATCCACATGATTATTAAAACCTTTTTCTGCTGAAATCACCCTCTGTTGAGCATTCACGTGGGACACAAATATTTTCATGTTTTTACCCACTCAGAAATTTTTTTCTACATACCTCTCCCCGGATCTCTTTGTTACCAGATTTGCAATCATATTCTTAGAAGTTCCTGACCATCCATCCAAACCATTGCCAAAAGTCCATGAAAAAATGTAAATATGCACCTCCAGACATTTCTGCTTCCAAGGAAAAATGAAGAAGAATGTGCACTGATTGAAGTTATGCCTGCTAGGAGGATTTGCCCTCATGACTGTCCTTCAATTATGGCCCAGAAATAGGCTGCAGTGCTGCAGATGCCCACTTTCAGGTGGTACATACATAGCATGCAGAACCATTAGTATACCAAGCCTGAATTTTCTCTTCCTCAGTTAACTGATTTTAAGGAACTCCCCAAGAGACCATAGCTGTGGAATAGGAAAGAAAAAGTGATGTGGCAGGAGTGGTGACCAGGGGCAATTGTGTCACTTCCTTATGTAACTTATTTGTGTCTTCAGGACCCACTTGAGCCTTATGTCATATACATCAGTTCCGCTTTATGATGGAGTGCTGCTGTGTATGACTCACTTAGCAATTTGGTGGGCCAGACAATACCCAGCTTATGATAGGTATCTCAAGTCTCATGGTAATTTGGTCTCTACCCAGTAGCAGGCCAAAAGCTGTTTCCCAAAATGAGAGTTGTTTTCTGAAGAGGTAGCATGGCTTTTCTCCAAAATCCTAAGGATCTGCAATGTGTTTCTTCTTTAGGGGCCTGCCAAAGGCTCCAGGTGCCATCTCTACTTGCCACTGACACTTTCAACATCATTAGATCTCCTGGATCACATAGCCTGAGTGGTAGTACAGCTTGCACAGCAGTCTGGACCTGTCACAGAGCCTCCTCTTATTCCATTCCCCAAGGAAACCTAGCAGATTTTATGGTCACTTGGTAAATGAGCTGAAGTATCACACCCAAATGAGGAATAAGTTTTCTCCAAAACCTGAAGAGAACAACTAAGAATTATGCCTCTGTTTTTGGTCATAGGAGGGGACAGATGTAACAACTTTACATCTTTAGAAGCGATACCTCAACATGCCCATACCACAGGACACCTAGAAATTTCACTAAGGTGGAAGTCCCTTGTATTTCTGTTGGGTTTACCAGCCATCCTTTCTCATGCAAATGCCTTACCAATAAGTCTAGAGCAATTGCTACTCTTGCTCATTAAGTCCAGTCAGCATATCATCAATATAATGGACCAGAATGATGTCTTGTGGGAGGGAGAGATGATTAAGTTCCATGTACAATATTATGACATAGGCCTGGAGATTTGATATATCCCTGATGCAAGACAGTGAAGGTATATTGCTGGCCTTGCCAGCTAAAAATGGTTTCTGGTGATCCTCACTAATGACAATTGTGGAAACAGCATTTGCCAGAACAATGTCTGAGTATCATGTATCAAGGGATGTGTTGATTTCTTTAAGCAATAGTACCACATCTGGAACAGCAGCTGCAATTACAGTCATTGTCTGGTTAAGTTTTAGATAGTCTACTGTCATCCCCTAGGATCCTTTTTTTCTGCACAGTGCAAATAGGAGAGTGGATTGTTGGTGTGGAGGGAATCACCACCCCGGCATCCTTTAAATTATTGATGGTGGCACTGATGTCTGAAATCCCTCCAGGAATCTGGTATTGATTTTTTATTTACTATTTTGCTAGTTAGGGGCAATTCTCCTGGCTTCCACGTGGCTTTTCCTACCATAATAGACAAATCATTCCAAAATTCAGGGATTAAACATGGGAATTTACGGTTACTGAGTATGTATATTCCAATTATTCATTCTAGAACTGAGGAAATAACCACAGAATGGGTCCAGGGGCAAACTGGACACACTGTGAGATGGACCTGAGCTTAAACCCCATCGATCATCTGATGTCCATAAGCCCCTACTCTGACCAGTGGACCACAGTTATGTTTTGGGTCTCCTGGAATTAATGTCACTTCTTAACAAGTATCTAATAATCCCAAATAATGTCAGAATATTTTCCTTTCCCCAGTTCACAGTTATCCTGGTAAAAAGCCATACATCTATTTGGAGAAAGTTGGGAGAAAGATTAACAGTATAAATATTTGTCACTGTAACAAGATCCTTCCCTAAGCTGACTAGGTCTTCCCCTCATTCAAAGGGCTCTGTGTCTGTAATCTGTCTCATGTCTGGGAATTGATTAAGGTGCTGTGACTCTGTATTTCTGTAATTCAGTTTAAGGTTTTGTTCACTTGACCATGAATACTTCTGCCATGCTTAGTGATAATGCTCCAAAATGTCTTCATCAATTGCAATGAATGTACCAGACTAATGAAAGAAGTTGTTAATGTGGGGAAAAGTGGGAGGTGTGGGGAATAGGGCATATGGGAATTCCCTATATTTTCTATGTAACATTTTATGTAATCGAAGTATCTTTTAAAAATAAATAAAATATATCTTTAAAAAGATCATGTAGGAATTTCATAAACTGCCCATCTATTTCACTTCTAGCTACCCCATGATCTATTAGCCAATGTCATAGGTCTATGCAACTCAGACTCCTTTGATTGCTGCTTTGAATCTGCCTTTCATTGTGGTAGCCATACTCACCTTGTCTTTGGTGTCCAAGCGCTGATACTTGGCTTCTGCCAGCACAGTTTTAGATCATACCCACTGTCTTTAAATATTGTAGTTCCATGACAGCAATTCCCACAATAGTATCTGGCCTAAAGAGAAAAGCAAACACTGAGCTTTTCAGGCAAGATGATGCTAGTCTCACAAATTTATTCCTCACATTACTAGTTAAAGTTATGTCCTCAGGTCATTCCTGGGGTGGGTGGACAGGTCTTAAATGGTGAATCTATTCTATCATTCCTAACTCTCTAAGCCTTTGGATTCCCTCATCTACAGTAAACCAGGTAAATCAGGCATCATGACCTCAGACTTTCTAGGCTGTCTTTTAGACCATGTTTCAATCAACAACCTGAAAAATACTGTTAGAGCCCTTTATACACTTTGAGCTAAAGCACTAAATTCAGAATATCTGCTTAGTGGGCCCATATCAATAAATTCAGCCTGAACTAACTTTACATTCCTTCCACCATTATCCCATACCCTTAATATCCATTTCCACACATATTCCCCTGATTTCTGTCTATATAAATTTGAAAACTCATGAAGCTCTTTTAGAGTATAGCATACTTCTTCATTGTTCATGCTTTGTCTTTCATCTTTGGGGCCTTGTGCTTTTAGTCTAGTTATAGGTTGTACAGAGAAGAAGGGTGGTGGTGTAGGTAAAGAGAAGAATTAGAAATGTCTTGCAAGCTACTTACGTCAGGGCATTCCTTTGACATTTTATGTAGTGAAACAGGATTAATCTCTTTAGGTGGGAGTTGGATGGCAGACTCCTCAGGGTATGGTGGAGGTTGGATGGTGGTTTTATTTCAAGACAGGGAAGAGGTAGAGACTCTTTGGAGCAGGCTGAAAATTGGGCAATGCAAGATTGAGGTTAGATGGTATTTGCTTCACTTCAGGGAGTAGGCCTGAGCTCCCTGAGGCAGGCTAGAGGCTGAGTGATGTAAGCTTGACATTGGGTGGTTTTCATAGGGTAGAACATTACAGGTTTATCTGGCAAAGTCTCACAGAATTTAGGATGTCAATGTCTCCACAGATGTCATTATTAAACCATATGTCTCCATTCCAATCCTCAGGGTTTCTCTCCTTTCCAATCAATTCCCTCACTTTAACAGCAGATACTCTGCAAATTTGAAATTATAGTTTCCACTGTAAATCTGCTACTAGTACAATGAGACTTTGAGTCTGGTTTTTGAAGATCTCAAGTCTGTGGTTGCACGAAAACAAGATTTTCTTTCAGAGCACAAATAAAAACTTTCACATGTGGCCCTTAATTGCAAATTTGAAGACTTCACCTCATCCCGTTGTTTTGTAACTGTATCCAGCATATTTAGGAACAGCTAGCCAACATCACTTTACCTTTTAACTCCACAAAGCTCTGTTAAGGTGTGAAGAATACTCTCACCCAGATCCTTGCCTCTTATAAGCATGTAGCCATATCCAGTGGGGATATTTTGCATATCTCTATTGCCAATTCTCGCCACGGCCTGTCAGTGGCTTCTTGAATATTGGAATAGGAGACAGTAGTGACTTTGAATCTAATCAGAGTGGAAAATCAATTGCAAAAATGCCAGAAACAATTCAGAAATTCCATTTTTAAGTTTCTGTTTCTCAAGAAATACTCCCAGCACCAAGCTGTATTTGCCAGAGTTCTGTAGGGAAACATTACATTGAGGTTATATCTGCAAATAGAATGAGGTTTTATAAAATTTTCTCACATGACCATGGGGGTGCAAAAGTCTAAATTCTTCAGGGCAGGCAGCAAACCAGGGGATCTGATGAAGTTCCTTGATAAGATCCCAGGAGATGCTGGCTATCTGAAGTAAAGATTGGAATTCCCTCTTTGAATGCTGGAATTACTTCCCCTTGTAAGGCCTTCAACTGATTGGATAAGATGTCACTCATTGCTCACAGCAATCTCCTTAGTTGATTGTTGATGTAACCAGCCATCTATGCAATCAACTCACTGATAATTAAAGTCCATGAAATTCACTTGTACTACAGTTATCTCCATGATTGCTTGTCCAAACAACTGGGCACCATTACTTTGCCAAGTTTTCCCATTAGCTTAACCAAGCAAGGACTGGGCTAATTGTAAAACAAGAACATTTTATGGGCTTTAGCCTTTAGTGAGTTTACTGCATAGATGATTGATTACATCTACATCCACCAGGGAGATTGCCTTCAGCAATGAGTGACACTTTATCCAATCAGTTGAATGCCTTAAAATGGCAAGTGATTTCAGCATTCAGAGAGAATTTCCCAGCTCATCTTTGGATAGCCAACATTTCCTGGAAACTCATCAAGGACCTTCACTGACAATCATCTGAGTCCCTGGTTTGCAGCCTGCCTGCAAAACCTGGACTTGTGCATCCCCATGATCATGTGAAAGACTCTTATAAAATCTTATACTATTTACAGATAACTCCTATTTATTCTGTTGCCTTAGAGAACCCTGACCAATACACTGCCTATCCCAGATATTTTTTTTCTTTTTCTGAATTATACTTCATTTGAAACTAATATTGATATGCTATCTTTCTTTTGATTAAGCTTAGCATATCTTTCTTTATCCATTGCTTTTACCAATATTTGTCTTTATAATATGAGTTGGTTTCTTGTAGACTGCATATATGTGAGTCTTGTTTTATGTCCTAGTCTCTCAATCTCTGCATTTTAATTGGGATTTTAAACATTTGGTTAATATCTACCATATTTGTAAATTTTTTGCACATTTTCATTATTTTTTCAATTTTCTTCCTTTCTTTATGTGCATTCTTTGGTTTTAAGAGAGCATTTGATACCATTTTATGTTCTCTTCTCTTAATATGTCAATCATACTTCATAAAAACAAACACTCTGGAATAGAGTTTTCAATGTATATTTACAACTAATCTATGTCCACTTTAAAATATATCTATACCCCTTCATGGTTGATGCAGGTGCCTTAAAACAAAGGAGTTCCAATTCCTCCCTTCTAACCCTTTAAAAATGCTTTCTTACATTTCATGTATACTTCACTATAACCACCCAATATATTATAGTAGTATTGCTTTAAATAAAGATTTATATTTCATATCAATTAATAAGAAGAGAAATGATTTTTGCCTTCATTTATTGTTTTTATGATTTGTTTCCTTTGATTATTTAGATTCAAATTTCTGGTCTATATAATTTTCTTTCTCTCTGGAGAAATTCTTTTGACATTTCTGCAGAGTAGAACATCTAGAAGTGAGTTCATTCAATTTTCAGTTGTTTGAAAAAAAAATGTTATCGTTCACCATAAAGGTTTCTGTAGCAGTTTGATATTATTTATGAATTCCAAAAAATGTATTTGATTATATTTGTAAACTGGTGTGTTCCTGTGGGCATGATAATCTTTGATTTTATTAGATTCAGTTGAGATGCCTTCGATTAAACTATGTTAAGATTAAAGCTATGATTCTACCATATCAGTACAGTGTAACTGTCCCTGCCCCTATTTGGGTCTATATAAATGGACATTCAATCAAGGAGAACAGAGAGGCAGATATGCAAGAAAAGAGATAACTCCATATACATGGAAGAAGATCCTGTGGCCTGGGAAGAGAGATGAGACATTTACCTTATAGTTTACAGCTGAAGAGATCAGAGCAGGTGTACCCTATACCAGCTTTCAGCTGAGATCAGAAAAAGCTGGGACCACAAAGGATTATGAGGAAGAGGAAGGCTGAACTCTTGGAGACATCACTGGACATCTTGCTTCAATATATAGCAACTGACATTGGGTGAGAAATCAACCGAGAGTTGGACTCTTTAGGACCTTGTAACTGTAAGATGTTGCCCCAAATAAATACAATTTATAAAAACCAACAGATTTCTGGTACTTTGCATCACCACCATTTTGTCTGACTAATAGAGTTTCTTTCACTGCTTATAGCATTCTAGGTTCTTGGTTTTTATTGGTTTGTTTGTTGGCCATCAAATATTTAAATAGTTTACCTGCTTTTTCCCAGCAAGTTTTCTAACAAGTCAAATGTAATTGTTATCTTTGCTTCTCTATAATAAAATTTTCCTTCCCCTAAGGTTTACTTCAAGGTTGGCTTCTTTTCAGTTTTCTGAAGTTTGAATATAAAAAGCCTAGTTGAAGTTTTCTAGTAATTATTCTGATTGGCATTCTCAAAGATTGCTCATTATGTCATTTGGTCTCAGTCAATAATTTTGTAGACTTCTTGGCCATGAATTTTACAAATATTTATTCTTCTCTGTTGTCTTTCTTCTTCTTATATCCCAATTACCCCTATGTTTCACGTTTTGAAATCAATCCATATTGCTGGGACATGATGTCCCTTTTTTATTAGAGAGATTGTAGGTTTACAGAAAAAAAAAGGAAATTACAAATTTTTAAAATCTTTTTCTCTTTTATTTCAGTGTGGGGAAATTCTATTGATCTAACTTCAAGATTACTGATTGTTTCATCAGGCATATTCAGTCTATTCTAACTGGTCAAAGGCATTATTCATTTCTGTATAGTGTTTTTTTTTATTTCTATTATTACCTTTGATTATTCTTTATTAGATTTATCCCCTTATGTGCTTACATTACTGATCTGATCTTCCTTTTTACTACTTTTTCCCATTATATCCCTTAACGTAGTTATCATAATTATTTTAAATTCACTGTCTGGTAATACTAAATCATGTGTCATATAAACTATGAATGTGATTTAAATATATTAAAAATTGATCAACTCAGTCAAAAAAAAGATTTTCAATAAATAAAAGAAAGTTTAAGGGAGAACCAATTGGAAATTTGTAACATAAATTTATAATAACCAAATTTAAAAACTCAATAGATTGGCTTAACTGAAAAAAGGAGGAGACAGGGTAAATAATTGGTGACATTGTGATAAAATAGATATTACTTAAAGTGAACCACAGAGAGGAAAAACGTTGGAAAAAGGTACTGAGCTCCAACTTTTTCTGAAGTATTGTGAGAGGTATAGTATTCATATAGAGTCATAGAAGGATAGTAGAAGAGCAGAGCTAAAAGTCTATTTCAATAAATAATGATTAAAAAGTTCCAGACTCTCCAAAGAGATAGAAAACAACAGACAAATGAAGCTGAGAAAACATCAAGAAGGATAAATGCAAGTTAAACAGAATTTCCACAGTCATCTTAAAACTAAAACAAAGAAAAATTTTGAAGATTCAAGAGAAAAATCCTTTAGGTCTTAAATAATATGAATGAGAATGTATTTCTTTTTAGAAACAGTGTCCAGAAGTAACTGCTACATTTTACAAGTGATTAAAGTAAATAGCCATCAATCAAGTATTCCATATCCAGTAAAAAACATATTTTAGAAATAATGGGAAATTAAGCCATTTTCATATGAAAGAAGACCAATAGAATGTGTCACAACAGGCCTATCATAAATGAATGTGATAGTGTATAATAGAAATGAAAAAAATAAAATAAATATTAGAATATCAGGATGGAAAGAAAAATACTGGAGAGAGTAAAAAGATTGGTAAAACAATATAATTTTCTTCCCCTCCTGCATAATCTAAATAAGTTTGATATTTGAAGAAAAACACAACACTGATATGCTTATCAAAGAATGTAGGAAAACAGTTTAGATAGCTATTATAGAAATGAGGATGTTATAAAAAGATGTATTTGGAGGTAACCTAACTGTGCTTTACTTTGACTGTTAAAATATTAATACAATTAGACTGTGATATGTTATTTATATAAAATGCATACATAAAGCCAATACTAAAAGAGGGATGTGGAAAAACACTTTATATTACTCAAAATGTATTTATACAACCTGTTCAAATATATCTGTTAGGCAGTGTATTAGTCTGCCAAAGGGGTGCAGATGCAGACTACCAGAAATCTGTTGGCTTCTATAAAGTGTATTTATATAGGGTAAAAGCTTACACTTACAAAGCTGTTTTGCTAAGAAAGTGGCAGAAACTCTAAGTGCTATGCAAAGGCAACTTTATTTAATCAAATGAGTTTGTGGCTGTATCAAATGATCATAACAATTGAGCAATCACAAAAGAAAACAATCAATTCAAGATATAGGGAAGAATGAAAGTATATACAACCATTCACCAAATCAGGGGAAACACTTCTGGTCTCTCATGAGGCTGGGAAGTCCCTTTTGACAGCTGACCAGAGTACTAATTGGAAAAACTGTCCCAATCAGAGTGTCCTCTCTTGGGTGAAACTTCAGTCAGCACCATGGGAACTATCCTCTTTTAAGGGATTCCAAACCTCAGAACTCCAATGAGTCTTGCAACTGACATTATCAATAGGAATGACATTATCAATAGGCCCGGAATCTCAGCAGAGTTACAAACACCTACTCTTCAGATCATTGGCCTTACCCAGGACAACTGGTGGGGAGATGATGATGGACAATGGCCGTCCCAGGGAATGGAGCTGCAGGCAAGATAGCCCCATCCTTCTTCCCCACGAGATTTAAGCCCCCTGTCAATTGGAAGGGGAGTGGAAGTCACCATCCCAGAATCCTTGGTATTGGGGAAAGAACTATGGACTAGAGTGGACTTAGTGGTATTCTACTATAGACATATTGTAATTCTAGCAGTGGAAGAAATTACAATATTGATGTGGATCCAGTGGCCACTGGAGGTTCTGGGGGCAGGGAGAGGGAAACAAAATTGTAATATGGAGGTTTTTTCAGGACTTGGGAATCGTCCTGAATGATGTTACAATGACAGATATAGGCCATTTTATATCATCACACAACATGGAAAACTGTGTGGGACAGAGTGTAGACTACAATGTGACCTATGGTCCATGCCTAATGGCAAAGCCCCAGGATGCATTTGTCAATTGCAAATAATGTGCCACACTAATGAAGGATGTTCATGTGGGAGGGCGTGTGAGGTGTGGGGAGTGGGGCATATGGGAATCCCTATATCTTTTGTGTAACATTTATGTAATCTAAGTATCTTTTTAAAATAATTTTAAAAAATAACTGAAAAAAACTTTTTAAAAAAGTAACTGAATCCATCCAGGGGTGTGGGGGTGTGGGGGGAGGCAGCCCTCCACAGGAGAGACATAGTTTCTTGAGGTGTCTTTTGTTCTATTCTGTTTATGGTACACTAAACAGGGACATGAAAGTTTCAATATACATCAGCTTTAACTTGATGTTAACTTTACAGGGGATACAAACAAGATGTGCAAATATCACATATGGTTACTTGCTCCTACTAAACGTTTGTTTTTAGTTAATAGGTGGTGGGGTTGCCTGCATAGCAGCATTACAACATTCCAAAGGAAAAAGGAGAAGTTAATCATTCATAATTCTAGGCTGAAACAGCAGACTATTGATTAGAAAGTTTATGAATTCACGATTCTTAATAATAATTTTCTTATAGTACATCAAAGGCCCTATAGAGTCCAACTCAAGGATGCTTTCTCACTAAAGTCAGTTGCCACATGTTGAAGCAATATGGTGGTAAATCTCTGCCTGGTCTCTCAGGGCTTCCTATATCAGTCTCTGGCATAGAGCCTGTTTCTTTCTGGGACTTCTCAGCTGCTCAGCTGTTTTGTTCTCTTCAGCTGCAAACTACCAGGCTAGTGATTCTTCTCTCCCCAGGTCCCCAGGATCAAACATAACAGAGCTCTCTCCTCTTCTGTGTGTATTCTTGAGTGTGTGTCCAGTTATATCAGCCCACCAAGGGGGCTGGGACTCACCAGAGTCATGCCCTACTGATGTGGTCAAATCAAAAGGCCTAAATTGTTTTAATCAAGTAAACTTAAAATCTTTAAATTTAATACAATCAAAGGGTATCACATCCAGAAGAACAGAGCAGTTTACAAACAAAATCTTTCTCTTTTTGAGATTCACAAAAATAGTCTCAATCTGCCACCTGCAGGAAAACAGAAATGGGCAAAAACAAGTCAAGGATAGAACAAAGAGAAAATAAAAAGTAAAACAGTGGACATATAAGTTCAATCATATCAATAATTACATTAAAAGAAATTTGTCTAAATACATGAATTAAGAGACAACAGTGGTAGAGAGGATTTAAAAAACTTGTTGCAACTTTATATCCCCTACAAGAACTCATTACAAATATAACTGTGCTTGTATGTTCAAAATAAAGGATGGATACAATATATACAATGAAAACATTAATAAAGGAAATCACAATAGTCTGTTAATATCAGAGAAAATAGATATCATAGCAAGTAAAACTACTAGAATAGAGAAGAAAATTATGTAATTATAATTTGGTCATTCCGCTAGGAAGATGTGATGGTTAGGCTAATGTGTCAACTGGGCCAGGTAATTGTGTCCAGGTGTTTGGTCCAGGAAGCACTGGGCTAATTGTAATACAAGAACATTTATGAACTTTGGTCACCAGTGAGTTTATTGGGTGGGTGGCTGATTACATCTGCATCCATCAGGGAGATTGCCTTCAGCTATGGGTGAGGATTTTATCCAATCAAGTTGAATACCTTAAAAGGTGAAGTGATTTCAACATTCAGAGAGAATTTCCCAGCTCGTCTTTGGACAGCCAACTTCTCCCAGAAACTCATCAAGGACCTTCATGGGCTTTCATTGGAGCCCCTGGTTTGCAGCCTACCTGCGGAATCTGGACTTGTATATCCTCATGGTCACATGAAAGACTTATAAAATCTCATATTATTTACAGATATCTCCTGTTGATTCTGTTTCCCTAGAGAACCTTGACAAATACAGAAGATATAGCAGTCCTAAATATTTATACCTCAAACAACAAAACTGCAAAATAAGTGAAGAAAGAAAAGGTAGACCTGAAAAAAGAAATAGACTGATATAATATAATTAAAGAAATCAACAACTTCTTTCAAAATTAATAGAACTATTAGACAAAATCAACAAGGATATAGAAATCAACAGCAACAACAACTCTTAGGATTTAATTGATTTTATAGAACATTAAAACCACCAGCAGCAGAATATGTATTTGTTTCTTTGGCCTATGGAAGAGTCACCAAGTTAAACCATATACTAAATCATAGCATTGTCCTAAAAAAATGTGGTAATTGGAAACCTACAGAATATTTTCTTTGATCATAATGAAATCAAACTAGAAATCATTATTATAAATATAATAAGAAAATCTCTACTTGTTAACTAGACTACACATACATACATTATCCACTGGTTAACGAGAAATCCTTTAAAGAAATTAAAATTAAATTAAATTAAATGAAAAAGATGATAGAACACACGAATTTTTCGACACGCCTAAAGCAGTGTTAAAAGTGATATACATCTCTAAATAGTGCTGAAAATGTCACCAACACACTGAGCAGCTATTTCCTACCTTCATCTACCCCTCCTTTCCCCCCTCTTCCTTATTTATGGGCAGATATGTTGACATGTTTCCATTTTGCAGCCTAGAGGAGACAGCAAGTCTCAAATGTGAAGAAGATGCAACCCAGAAACGGAATGCCTTACTGTACCTTGAAACAAAACTAAGAGCAATCAGCTCTAATTTCTTGTCAGGGCATTAACTCTGCACAATATTGCTTGATAAATGCTTTTTGATCAGTTGTAGGGCCCACTTCTCTTGTGAATAAATCCCAATGCTGGGGTGCACTGGGCCTTCATCTCAGAAGCAAAGAGGGGTATGTGGAGCCGCCATCTACCAATCCTCACCTGACCAGTTGACCTCCCTTGGGAATTAGCCACAATAGAACATCTTCTCTGTATTTTTGCACCCTTTGTGCTATGTAAGTAACAAAATGGCTATTTGCTGAGAATTATTGTTGCGTCTACGTCTGTGTTCCATTGAAACACCTTATTTCAAACATCTCCACAAATGGTTGCAGTAGTAAAAAGAAAATAAATAAGCTAAATTTCCACCTCAAGAAATAATTATAAAGAAAACCAACTATACATCGAGCAAACAGAGAAAGGAAAAAATGAAAAGCACAAATCAATGAAATTAAAAACAGCAAATCAATAGGAAAAATAAATGAAGCAAAATGCTGCTACTTCCACAAAACACAATAAAAAATAAATCTCTGGGAAGGCTGAGCAAGACACATGGAGTGAAGAACAAGAGACAAAATAAGAGTGTTTGCTTGTAAAAATAAAAATAAAAATAAAAATAAAAATAAAAATAATGATGATAATAGGAGATCCAAGATGGCAGAAAAAGGAGTGGCAGTCTACACTCTTCAAACAGAAACTGTGGTACACACGCAGGCTTGTGGGGACAGGGGAAGTTGTGGGAATGTCGGGATGATTGGACAGGCTGGCAGGAGAAGGGGTGCTCAGCCAGATACCAAGGGTGAGGTGGACTGTGGGACAATCAAGTTGACATGGTAGTGCCCAGTTAGGCACAGGGAGAGACAGGAGCTGTGGGTGATCATGACAAGGTAGAGTTGCCCAGAAGGAGACCAGAGGAGTGGCAGAGAGAGAGAAGATCTGGCTGGTGAGGGGGAACCTAGCCAAATGCCAGAAGCTTGTAAGGGAGATATGTTTTCCTGTGTTCTTTCTTTCTCCCTTTTATCAACTGTGTACCTGCAGAGAGATGGGTTGTGGGGTGATTTATTGGCAGAAGATAATATAGGGAAGCATCTATGGGACCTTGTGGTAGCAAATGGTTTCATGAACTTTAAACCCAAAGCACAAGCAAGGAAAGAAAAAAGAATAGATAAATAGGCCCTGCTAAAATTTAAAACTTTTGTGCTTCAAAGGAGATTGTCAAGAAAGTTTAAAGGCAGTTTTCTCAATGGGAGAATATATTTGGAAATCCCATATCTGATATGTATCTAATATCTAACTTTTATAAAGTAATCATACAACAATAATAAAGAAACAAACAACCCATTTAAAAATGGGCAAGAGTCTTGAACAGACAGTTTTCCAAAGAGAAATTATGGATGGCTAAATATACATTAAAAGTTTATCAGCATCACTGGCTATTAGGGGAATGCAAATCAAAACTACAATATAATATCATTTAACACCTAGTAGCCTGGCTGCAGTTTAAAAAATTAGAAAACTACAAGTTGTGGAGAAGATGTGGAGAAATAGGAACATTTATTCACTGATGGTGGGAATACTCTATGTATACTCTATGAAAGACAGTTTGGCTGTTTCTCAGAAAGATAAGTATAGAACTAATATCCCACTACTTGGTATATAAACAGAATAATTGTTAACAGGGCTACAAACATTATTTATGCATACCAATGTTTATAGTGGCAGTATTTACAATTTCCAAAAGATGGAAGCAAACCAGGTGTCCATCAACATAAGAATGCAATAGAAAATTGTTGTATATACATACAATGGAATATTATTCAGCTATAAGAAGGAATGAAGTTTTGACCCACGTGACAGCATGGATGAATCTCAATGACCTTAGGCTGAGTGAAATAAGCCAGACACAATAGGCCAAATATTGCATGATCTCACTCTTATGAATTAAGGATTGTGAATACACTCATGGAGGTAGAGTCTGTAAGATATGTTGCTAGAAGATAGGGATGAAATAGAGAATGGTAAGGCAAAAATATTTATAGAAATTATAATTTGGTTGATTGTATACTTTGACTTACTGGTTATATGTTTTGTTCAACCTTGAAATGGAGCCCTTTTCTCTGGGAACTCACTTTCTTGAAGATCAGGGAAGTCTTTGACATAGTCACTTCTGGCTGAATCTCAGATTACACTCTCTGAATAGGATCAGAATTTTCCAAGCCATTATTTCTATTTTTTTGTTCTTAAGAATTCATTTCTCAGCTTATCTTTCCTAAAGTATTTTACTATAAGCTACAAGGTGAAACCAAATTTTACATTCTACATTTAGCTTGGAAATCTCCTCAGTTTAATATCCATGTTCATCACTTTCCTGTTTTGCCTTTTATCCAATATTAGAACTCAATTGTGCCAAATTCTCTACCACTCAAAGACGAGGATCACCTTTCTTCCAATTTCCAATTCTTTCTCAGACATTATTGGAAGTACCATTAATATCCATATTCCTACCAACATTCATTTCCTGATGAATTATGCTTTCTCTAAGATAATAGAAACTTTCTCTACAGCTCTCACACATTTTTTCAGCCCTCAAAATTCTTCCAGCTTCTATGTATTATCCAATTCTAAAACTTTTCCCACATGCTTAGATACATGTAATAGCAGCACCCCTCTTTCTGATACCAAAAACTGTTTTATTTTCCTGAATGCTGAAACCATCAGTTATCACTCCCAAACCTTCAACTGATTGTTGAAGGCAATCTCCTTAGTTGATTGTAGATGTAATCAGCCATAGATGATTACTGACAATTCAAATCCACATAATACCTTTACAGTAACTATCAGACTAGAGTTCACTTAACCAACCTGGATAATATAACACAGGCAAGCTGACACATGAACTTAACCATCACAGATGTCAATGTCTGTGAGTATATAACTAATTTCAAGAGTGGCAGAAAATATGCATATCTTCTTCCTCCCAGAATTCAAGACCATTAATACT
>JAQZBX010033420.1:0-25392 GCA_029593785.1 Cabassous unicinctus | reverse complement strand
GGCACTGGGGGCCAAACCTGGGACCTCTGATGTGGGAGGGAGGTGCCCAATTGCTTGAGCCACCTCCGCTCCCTGCTTTGTTGTTTTCATTATGTTTATCCTCTCTGTGTCCTCTTGTTGTGTCAGCTTGCCATGCCTGCCCATCATGTCAGCTCACTGTCATCTTTAGGAGGTACCGGGATCTGAACCAGTGACCTCTCCCAAGTGGTAGGCAGGAGCCCAGTTGTCTGAGCCACATCTACTTCCCAGGACCAGAGATCTTATGTCTGATAATGATTATTTCCTTCCAACTTTTGTGGGGAATTACTAATGTATGAAGTTGTTGGATCTATAGAAATTGTGGCACTCTGTTTTCTTAGCAATTGTGGCAGTGGAGAAGTCTGAAGAGAGGTACTTCTTTTTTCACTAGCAAACTACATATATACACACATAAGTGTACGTTTATAAATAAATGCTTACCAGGAAACACAAGAAAAAAAGATTAATGGGACTTAATGAAAATTGAAAACTTGTGCATCAAAGGATTTTATTATAAATGTAGAAAGCACCTACAGAAAGGGAGAAAATATTTGGAAACCATATATCTGATAAGGATTTAATATCCAGAATCTTTAAAGAAATCCTGCAACTCAAACAAAAAGGTCAGAAGACTCAAATAGACATTTCTCCAAAGAAGACATACAAATGACCAATAAATGCATGAAATGATGCTCAACCAATGCTATTAGCCTCTATGGAAATGCAAGTCAAAACTACAAGGAGACACCATTTCACACCCACTAGAATAGCTACTATTAAAAATACAGAAGATAAATTTTAGAAAGGATGTAGACAAATAAGGACACTTGTTCATTGTTGGGGGAAATGTAACATGTTGCAGCCATTGTGGAAAACAGTTTGTGGTTCCTCAGAAAGTGAAGTATAGAATTTGCATATGACCTTCCAGGTATGTGCTCCAAAGAACTGAAAGCAGGGGCTGGAATAGGTATTTGCGTACTGAGGGCAGTAGCCTTGTGACACGGTAAAGCCTCTCTCTATCCAGAAAACATAACTATGGCAACAAGGATACATTCTATCCCATACAGGTATGTAGCTATGTAAAGTTGAAGATGTTCAAAGTCCCTTTCTGTCAAGAAACCTGACCTTGTCCCACCTTTACCTTCTTATCAGGGTTATGCTAATTGACAGGTAGAACATAATTTATATATTTGCCTGCCTGCCTTGTGTAAAGTTTTTTTTCTGAAGATTCACCTGCTGCTGGCTACGTGCCCTTTCAGAGAAGACTCAGAGTAAAACAGTGTAACTGACAAGGAAATGTGGCTGTTTCTGTGACATGTAACATTTTTTTAAGAATACAAAATGCAACATTCCCATATACCGGCCCCCATTGTGGGCCCTCAATGTTGATGTGTTACCTTTGTTACAAGTGATACAAGAATGTTAAAATATTTGACGCTTTCATCCTTTAAAAGAAAAAAAACATGTAGCCTTACAATGGTTGTCAAGATTGAGATGGAGAAGAAAAGAATGTAATTTATCATTCATATGTAGGGATTAATACATGTATATTATTGCCAATAAAGAAGTTGAGGCACAGTTTTACTCTGAATAAGAGTGGAGGAAGCAATCATAAAAAGTGATAAACTTTGTAGCGAACGTGGCATGAGGACAGGCAGGAAAACTGCCCTTTCTGCTAATATCCTGTTGTGTGCAGCTGGGCTTTTATCCCAACTGCATTTAAAAAAAACTAGCTTTGGGCGATATTGGGAATCACCCCCATTTAAGAACGTCTTGCCCTCAGATGAACAAGAGGCTTATGTGTAGTACAAATAGCCTGCCATTTAAATAAGAACTCTTGCAAATTGGGCAGGTGTGTCTTCAAAGCCCAATTTTCATTCCATTAAAAAAAAAACAACTTCCCTCAATAAAAATATGTTCAAAGACTGAAAACATTATCTTATTACATATCTAATGTGGTTACTCTATCATGATTCTCTCGACTAGAATTTTATCAAATGAAATATCCAGTCTTAGGTAAGGAGATGCTTTATTCTAAAGGACTGTTGCAAGAGGGGTAGGGGAATGTTGCAGTGAGGTCTGCAAGTGTGTCGGGTAGAAAAGAGCTCTCTGTTAAAGGGGGGAGTGAACCAGGCCAGACAGAATGGGACGTGGGGGAGGAGTGCCAGCTGGATGACCAGGTGGAGGTGGCTCGGTCAGGAAGTCCAGGAAGCTTCTACCTGAGCCAGCAAGTTCTCAGGAGGGACCTTGAGGGAACGCTGCTGCTACCTCAGGAGGATGGAGGAGAGAAGCTTAACCAAATAAGCATTTTATTCCGCTTGGTCACTGGGGACAAACAGTCCTGCTAATGATGCATGAGATGGAAGAATGGGAATTTGAAGTGTCTTTGCCTGTCCTTGTCTTGGGTACAGACGGGGCATCCCAAAATCTCACCTGTCTCTTAGGGAAAAGTGGTGGTGATTTCTTAAAATTTGCTGCTTTCCAGGAGCACGGGGCTGAGGTAAAATTCAACAGTGTCAGTTTCTAGATTTTGATATAAGTTCTAAAGGATTTTGATACAGTGTCTTGACATGTCAGGCATCAGAGTTAAGATTTCATATTCCTGTCCAATATGGTAAACCTATAAAGTATGATGCAAGCTTTTTTTATCCAGTTAAAAACAGTCTTTTGTTGAAGGCTACTTTCCTATTTTAACGTTCCCTCTACTACCTGAGCTTGTGGGAAGCCTGGGTATGGAGTCATCTTCACCCCATTCCATGAGCCTTGCTTGCAGTTGATGACAACGTAAGCCTATTTGTGATCAGAAGCTTTCCAGGTTTGTCTCCACACCAGGGGCTTTAGGAATATCAGGCCAAAATCTTTGAAATGCCAAATAATTGTTGTCATCTTGTTATTGCATGTTCTTTCCAAACGAGTGGAAAAAAGTGATTGACATTCCCAGCAGATTCCAGATTAAGCAGGCCTGACCAAAAAAAGATGAATTGCGGATTGCCTCGTGCAACGTGTAAATGGTGCCATAATATGCTTGCTGCTGTTCAGATTTTTTTCTGCATGATTTTTTTTTTTTTGGCCAAATCTTCAAAAAGAGGAACTTCATTTAAATACATGGAAATAATTGTTTCTGTGATTCTCAATTCTTCTTGAATACACAAATCTTGGCAGTTGAGCACTATGGATGGCAAATGTTGAGAATGTTTAAGTAGATTAAGCCAGAGATCAAATTAATTCTTACAAATGGAGTTACTGGACTGACTGTGAAGTATGTAAGGGCAGGATTTCAGTATTTAAAAACAAAAAACAAAAAACAAATATGACTAAGGCACAATTCTTTTAAGTATGGGTTTTGTAAGAAAATGCATTAGAAAATTCACAGTATATACTTCCAGCTTAATCCATGTATCAACATGTCAGCATTATTTCACTGATCTACTTTACTTTAGGAAAATATATTATTTAAGGTATGTGTTTTGGTTTTTTGTGCGCTTTTCGAATAGGTTTTGCCTTAGTTTTTTTTTTATCATGTTTCAGAATTATAATCTTTAAAGAAAAAAATCAATATAAACTGAAATAATGGATACATAAGCAAGGCATATGGTAGTTTGCTGCATGCTTCTTTGAGAAAATGACTAAAATTACCAAAAATTGCCCTGCAATATGTAGCTTCAATTATGCTGAAAGTAGATTCTCCTTATAAATTCAATAGAAGAGGAGTATGTCCAATTTGACCAAGTTATAAAGCTGTGCGCCTGTGTGCATCATCATTTGAAAATGAAACAGTAAAAAGTATAACCAAAGTAGTAGTATTTAGGAATAGATACAGTGGATGGAACTATGCAATTAAAATTACCTAATTTCAGTTAGTATCTTTGGCAGGCACAGTGGAATGGCTCTCCAAAATCGATTCCCTACCCTGTTTTTTTCTCGTCTTTCTCTACAAAAGAAACACTCAGCTTCCCTAATGCATGAGGCCTGGTGACCCAGTCTGTTTAAAGGGGTATAGGTGGAATAATTGGGGAGGGGGATACCCAGAAAAAGGCTCTGGGCTTTTATTCTCTCCTCTTCTGCTTTGCATGGAAATCCCCCATACCTGGAATTTCAACAGATGTTTTACTTCTCCTGTATATTTGTAGATAGATGAGATGACAGATGGTATGTAAGTAGATAGGCAATGAGATAGAGATGGAGAGATGGGTAAGATAGCAAATGATCAATTAGAAATATATAAAATGTTGACTGAAATCAGTATAGACAAGTCTATAAATTTTATGTACCTATCTATACATCTGTCTGTATATATGTATATGGCTAGGGGCACACATCTATACAATTTCTTTTTAATTAAATACTATTGGGTTAAATAGTGCCTGCATTGGAAACATTTTTACATTCTCTTCCTTACATTCTATGACATTCTCGTGTTTAACTTCCACAATTTCCTTGGAGGTGTTTTTCCCGCAGCGCGGCTGTCTTCACACCATCTGAGACCTGCACTCCTTGGAGAGTCTGGGAGCTCTGCAGCAGCCTTGTCTTGGTGCTTCAGCAGGCAAATGCACCCATGAACTCCCCAGTGTAGTTCTGCTTACCTTACACTAGGTTCAGGAAGTTTGCCACCAGGAATTTAAAAAAGGAAGAAACAAACAGGACAATTCTGCCAGATCCCAAGGGAGGCAGGGTCTGCCATGGGAAACGGATAACACGTTTGCTTTTAGGTTTCTTTTGTCAGCAGCATATAATTGAAATTCTGCTTTTAAATCCAAAATGCAATTTTCAGGTAGTTTCTTAATATTATTTCAGGGCACACCGTTAGCTCTTCTGAGAGTCATCCTTGGGCAAGCCTGGCTTCTGCCTTCAATGAGCTGGCAGAATGCAGAATCCAAACACCACCATGGCTATGGCAGGGAGAAGAATGGGATTGGATGGGTATTCCAGCAGGACCGATGGCCTCTCTGCCCCGGAGGCTTTCTCAAATATTTCCACTTACCTCCTCAGTGACCATCACTATTCTTGAAAGGGATTTTCTTGGAGGGTCCTGGAGAAATACGATTTAAATTAGAATGAAGCCTGAATCTCTGTCTTATAGACATCTTGAAAATTGGTAAATTTTCCTATTTTCAAAAATCATTATGACATGATTTTTCTTACATTTGGCATTCACTTCTCTCAATCTTCATTTGGTAGTTGTATTATGTGCATACCACTACTCGTTAAATATTTTACTACTTGATTCTCTTCTTTACCTCTTCATGCCTTTATCAAATTTCCAGTTATTCCTCATACATTTAGCTCTAGCATTTAATATTTTAAGACTTGTTCTTCATTCCTTTTTAAATCCCTCTTCTTCCCCTATGCGTCATCATTTTGGCTTACGTTTTGTTAGTGTTTATCTTCAAGAGATTTGATCAGCAAGGTTAACTGACCTCACAGATTTTTGGGGTGCCAGGATACAAAGAGTTTTCTTTCAACTTCAAGAAAAGGTCAGACATTTAGTCATTTCTCTTCCGTTAATTTCTTTATGCATTTGAATCACAATCCCTCCATCTGTTGGTTCTTGACATAACTCTCTTTGACACTTTCAACTGTTTTAGGTAGATAAGTATGATGCCAGCCTGATATTCTTTCTCTCATAATATTTTTATTTCTTCATGAAACTTCCAAGAGTTTATAATTTTTTAATTTTCAGAAATGTAACTGGATATGCCAGAGTGAGAATTATTTTTTCCTCTTTTTAATTTCATTTTATTTGAATGGGTCTTTGTCCTTTTAATCTGGAAACTCCTCTTGTAGATGGCGTTGCACCCCTACTCACTAAGTAAAATTATAAATTCTATGGAGGAAAAGACAGTTCACTGCAGCAAGCTTAATACATCAGTGCCAAGTGTGCAAATTTGACACATATATTCCAAGTTTCCCTGTACATCATGACTTGTCTTCCCTGTCTGATTTACAATAAAACACATAGACAAGTGAATTTGAGACAGCAAAATAAATCTCTCACTACCTAAGATCTGCTCATATGGGTCTGCCTTAAGTACTACTATTTTCACTCTGGTAGAATCTAATTGATTCAATTTTACATTTTTATATAGTCAAATAGTTTTTCACTGCCATTGGAGACAATTGAGTCAATCTTATTCATCTAATGTCCATGTTGATTAAAAATTAAACCATGTGATAGATATGCAATGTTAAAATTGTAATGCTTGTCAGTTTACAAAGAACATTTACCCTTTTATTTTGGTAATTCTAAAAACAACCCTGTATGGTCAAATGGATAAAGTCAAAATGGTAACTTTATCCATTTGATTGAGGAAACTGTGACCCATATGTTCTATGTTTAAAATTTTTGGATGTGATGTATAATTAGAAACTTGACATTGTATGACATGATTTCAATTAGGATAATTATGTCATTAGGCTAATGGTTCACTTTTTTTTTTTTTTTTTTTACTCTTACCATCTTAAAATTGCTAGGGGATTGGAAATAAGTTCTTAACCATTTAAACACCTGACATAAGGAAACAAATTGTTCTTGTGACTCCAAAAATGAATTCAAATTGTGAGTAAAAAGCCACATAAACATTTACACACACATCATGTGCTTCTCGCACCCAGTAAATGAAAACTTAATATAAAATGTCCTGACTTACTCCACCCAAAATAAATTCACTATGTTGGATTCATGTGTTTACTTCCATCATTACAACAATGCTCAAATTTCTGTAGTTGGCTATGTCAGTGCTATATTTTGAAATATTTTTCTCTACACCCCAATGCCTTTGTTGTGATTTACTCTAGGTGAAAGTGGGTCCTTAGAATTAATATTAGTTACCTGAAACCTCAGTGTGTGCCCATGAGCCAGATGCTTGTGCACAAAGGAGAACAGGAGAATTTGGGGAGTGTTAAAGGACAGAATGTTTTCTTGAGTTTAGCAAATGCCAGTTTCCTCTCCATGAAAAGCTTTAGTAAATAATGTATTCATCTTTTTATGTCTCCTGGCTGATATAGACAAGACGCAACATTAAATAGACACATAATTGATAGCATTCAGTCATGGCGTGTCTGTAATTCAGAAAGACCCAGAGCTCAGTATCAAATTAAATATATATATACACACACATACCTTCTGTTCAGTTCCAAAAGATTTTATGGAGATCATATTTAATGTCTAAAACTGCCCAAACCACTCAAAGCACATCAATACTTCACTGAAGTAGGGGTAAATAAAGGTACCAATAAATAGTTTTGTTTTATAGAAAATCTTGAGTTCCATTTAGCTGAGCATTTATCAACAGCCCACCTAGTTATTTCTTTTGATAAGTCAGTGTTTCTTGAAGTGTAATTAAAGTCAACCAACCAGAGTTGTGAAATATATTGCTTAAAAATGAATCATTTAATAAAACATATACATGATCTCAATAGTCAGGAAAATAGTATCCATTTGGGTTTAAAAGTGGAAAAGCAGAAGTTTGAGGTTAGGGGAAACCTTAAACATTATTTGTTCCGGAGACCAGTTCTTAAAATAGCAATTGGATTTCACTTCTGTCCCAACTGTGGTGGATTTGTTGCAGGACTTTAGAATGCTGGGTTGAAGTCTATTAGGAGAGAGTTCTGCAGAATGGTTTATTTTACTACAGGCTCACTCATTAATACAGATATAAAATAAGGGAGCGGATGTGGCTCAAGTGGTTGAGCACCCGCCTCCCACATCAGAGGTCCCAGGTTCGGTTCCTGATGAAAAAACAAAAAGAACAAGCAAAACAAATGAATAAACAAACTCAGGGAAGCTGATGTGCTGATGTGCCTCACTGGTTGAGCTCTGGCTTCCCACATATGACGTCCTGGGTTCAATCCCTGGCCCTGGTACCTTAAAAAAAACTTTACACCATCACCCCCCCACACACACATCCCACATAAACTCATGAGAAAATTACAAGAAATATATGCATTAAGATCAATTGTGGTTCATTTAAGGAAAGCATGTTCTCCATAGTGCTAGAATTAAAATATATGTATATATATATAATTCACCCACAAAAGAAAAACATTTGGTCAGCTCAATAGACAATTATAGGGAAGCGGGTGTGGCTCAGTGGATAGAGCCCCCGTTTACCATATGGGAGGCCCGGGTTCGTGTCCCGAGGCCTCCTTGTGAGGGCACGCCGGCCTGAGCGGTGCGATGGGCTGATGCGGCAAGACCTCACAGCAAGGGGGAGATAAGCAGACACAGAGAAGACACACAGCGAAATCGACACAGCAGCACAAGCAGCAAGGGGGGGGATAAATAAATTAAATAAATAAATCTTTAAAAAAAAAAAAAAAGACAATTTTAAGTAGATGGATAAAAATTCAATAAAATTCTACAAACTTCCATGAATGTAACTTTCAGGAAACTGGAATTCAAAGGCGCTTCCTTAACCATGAGAAAAATCACTAAGAAAACCCACCAGAAAGAATGTACTCTAATATTAGGGGAAAAAACAAAAGATGCCTTTTTATCACCACCTCAATTCTATATTGTGCTAAATATTTTAGGAATTACAACTGGAAAAAGATAAGTTTTATAAATCTAATAGAAAATTGTCATTATATAAATGGTATAATACCCAGAGAAAAACCATAACAGTATACTAAAAATTATTCAAATCAATAGGAGAACTTAGCCAATTTGTTGGATTAAATAAAAACAACTTAGAAAAGGCAGTTTACTTTCTTGCAACAGAAAAAACCATTAAGAATAGTCACATAAGCATATAATTCAAAATGGCAAAAAGTTTTCCTTGGGATAATATGAACAAGCCTCAATATAAATATTTCAATTTTATCCTAACAAATATCTCATATTGAATCAATAAAATTCTAATAAAATTTTTAATGCTAAAAGGATGTTTTGTGGGAATTGATATGCTGATTCCAAAATTTACCTGGAAAATGGCATGAGATAAGCCAGGAAATCCTTTAAAGAAATGAAGGTATTGTGTGTAGTCTATTAGATTTCACTTCCTAATTACAAACCTAAATTAATTTAAAATGTGATAGCTATGTATGGTAGGTGAAGGACAGAAATTGAGAAATGATTATTAAAGGATACAGTTTGTCTGGTTTATTACTGGGGTAATGAAAATGCTCTAATGATTGAAGTGATGAATCACAACTGTGATTATACCAAATACCATTGATTGTACACTTAGCATGGATCTAATGCTTTACTAATATATATCAATAAAATTGATTTTTTTAAAAAATGTGATAGTACTCAGGCATGTACATAGCTTAATTGAAAGCAAAGAGTGCACTCAGATCCATGTGAAAACAATTTATAATAGAGGGCAAAACTAAACTTTTCAGTAAATGGTGACTGCAGTTTTCAATGTGGTAAAAAAATGAAATTGTATCCCTACCTTTATGCACATACCATGTTAAAAATAATTTTGGGTTAAAGACTAAAAATATCCAAATTCTTAAATTTTAGAAAATAAAAAAATGTTTAACATAGGATTATGAACAACAGAAAAACTAGAAAGTATAATTAATTTATATTGAACTTATTAGTCTATTCACCCAGTGATAAGAATAAGGAGCGTGATAAGGAAAGATTCATATTTGGATTATGTTTTCAATAATTCACCCATAAATTAATGTATAAATATAAACATATACACTTATACAAGTCAATGTAAAAATGCACAAAATCATATACTTCACAGAATCGCACAGAATTCATAAACGTGAACTATTCAAATTCATTAATAAAAATACATTTAATTAACAATAAGGTACCATATCTTACCCATGAGCTTAGCCAAAACAATATACTTGGAAATTAGTGAGTGATGGTGAGACTGTGAATCACCAAACATGGCTACAGTAAATCGGTCCCACGTCTTGAGAACAGTCTGGCATTGCTGCACAAAGTCTAGTGTAAGCATGCCCCAAGAGCCTGCAATTCTACTTAAATGCATATAACACGGAGATCTTATGCATACTTAGGCCATGAGGCACCGTGAAGCACCTTCTTTTGTAACAGCCCAAATCTAGAACAACACAAACATTTATCATAGTAGGATATGCAAATCATCTGTGCTATACTTTGGCTGAGGCATACTATATAGCAATGAAGTTTTAATGTACGTAAATCAACCTGAATCAATCTATGAGAACATAAAATTCAGGGGAAAACCAGAAAGCATATGTAGTATGATTCATATCATAACATAAATTAAAATCTGGCAAAATGCAACGTTCTGATTTGATACTAGAAACATTGGCCCTGAATTCAAACTAACAATCACCTCTGAGCAGGAAGAAAAGAAATTTTGCTGAAAAGAGAAGTATCTTCTAATTTGAGTAATATACTATATCTAAAGTTTGGAGTGGCTACCTAGTGTTTGACATGTATGCCAATTTTTATGAAGAATAAACAGCTTTACATGTATATTCCATCACCATTTTGTTTAATTTGTTTTTACTAGAGAAGCTGTAGGTTATTTTTGAATTTATGTCTTGTAAGAGAAGTGCAGCAGGATGATGAAGCTTGCCCGTAAGCAGAAATGCATGCCTTATGTGTGGCTGCTGCTATTTCTCTGTACTCTGTTAGCATCTGAATTTAGTGATGCCCCTGGAGCTCAGAATTCCACTGGTCCCACAAAGCCAGGGAGTTGAGAAAGACTGAAAACAAGAACCTGGTAAGCATGTTTCACCTACAGGTATATAGGTGGGAGTACTAAAGTCCCAAGAGACTTTTCATTTCAAACCAGACTTGCTACAAACACTGGAAGAGAGCAATGCATGCTAAGAATCATGAGCAAACAAACAACCCCATCATATTCTCCTTATTCCAGAAATCTATCTCTATCAGGCATCTATTTGTATTGAAAATGTCAAAGAAAGAAAGGGAAGGAGGCAGCTTGCTGGCTTGGAGCTATGAACCCCAGAAAAACATGTTCTTAAAATTTATACCTGTGGGTGTGAACCCTTGTAAATAGAATCTTCTGGTGAGGTTACTTCAGTTAAGGTATGGCCCAACTGAATCAGGATGCGTCTTCATCCTCTTAATGAAGGCCTTTTAGAGAAGACCATAGAGAGGGGAACAGCCAGTAGCTGAAAGTCAGTGGAACCCAGAAGAGAAAAAAGCCAGTAGAGGCTGCCATGTGCATTGCCATGTGACAGAAAAGCCCAGGACCAAGGATCAGCAGCAGCCAGCCCCAGAACGCCAGTCTTCTGGGAGAGGAAAGCATTGCTTTGACACGATGCCTTGATTTTGGACTTCTCCTAGCCTCAAGATGATAAGCCAGTAAATTCCTGTTGCGTGGGCTTGCTTCGGCAGCTAGAAAAGCGAAAACCCCCCAGTTCATTTTCATTTCTCTCCTTTTCTTATCCACAAACGGAAGGTGGAAAGTGTTGACAGCATATGTGCTTATCAAGAAATTAAAATCAGTTGAATTAGTTTTGTGTAGTGTTTCTACTGTTATAAGAATGAAATATGTGTGTATGCACAAGATACAAAATGCAAACTGTAATTTCCAAGATTCTGCATACAAGTCAATTGCTCTGATATTTGAATTTAAAACTGGCATTGCACAATAAAAAGTAAAAAGCATGCGAATTAAAGAGTTCAAGTTTACTCAGAACAACATTAAACAGCAAATTAAAAAAACTAACAATATGAGAATAGGCTGTGGAAGAATGGGAAAAATCTTTATATTTTAGTTCTGTTAACAGCACTGCAGAAGTTGGCAATTTTTTTCTTGGGCCAAATAGTGAATATTTTCAGCTTTGTGAGTCATACAGATGCTATTGCAATTACTGAAATCTGCCATTGTCACACCAAAGAGGCTTTAGGTAATCTGTAAACAAATGGGTGCAGCTGAGTTTCAATAAGACTTTATAAAAACAGGTTGCAGGTTGGGTTTGGACAGTTGACTACCTCCTGTGCTAGGGAAAAAGGGTCCACTGACTTTTCCTTATTAGTTCAAACACACAGACCCTCCCCTGGTACCCAGCGATGCTTTTTAAAAGAGTTCTCCAAGTTTCTTGACTATTAAACATCTGCATGATCCTTGACAATATGTTCTCACACTTATGCCAACATTTTCAGGTTTTAGAAGAGAAATCCATCCACTCAACTAGCTCCAATATGTCCCATTTAGTACTTTTTCATGGTGCTAATTGGGCAAGGCACGGACTAAATACATAAAATGTGTATATCTAATGGTGCTAGGTTTGCTATCCGGAAAGTGTTATCCTTAAAGGAAACGTGTGCAACTACCCATGATTACTGCAAGTGACATGAATGGTTCATGTCCTCTGAGAACCTGGACGTTTTCTACTTTTGTCACTTTGGTCCAATAGAATTATGGCCATGTTGTACAAATACTTGAAACAGAGACTGGAATCCAGGGTAATAAATCTGTTTGACAATTGCAGAGTTGCATTCTTGCCAAAGGCAGGAGTAAAACATATGGTTGTATAAATTTCTATCCGTGTGGGGCACCAATTTCTGGATTCTTTTTTTTTTTTTTTCCTTTAGGAGTTCAGGCTTGATGAAAAGTGTCAATGCAGAAATGATGTTTTGACTTCCCACGGGATCGCAGCACATTTCTTGTGACAGTACCTGCCAATTATTTCTTTCCTAAAGGTTTTTAGTTCCCAACGGAAATTTCTAGTGTAACTTAACATATCTCTACAATCTCTTCTGTGTGGCACCATTAGTTTTATCAAATCATTTTGCATCTCTGCCAGCAGAATCCAGTTCGAGTTAAGTTTGTGAGCAATAAGGTGAGAAGATAATGTGGAAGGTCACTTCATAGAGACCGTTTCAGAAATTCAAAAACCTGCATTGGAGTAAAAATTCCAACACTTGCTGTAACTTCTAAAAAAGAATTTGAGACTGTCAAAGCGCACACCGATTCACATTTAATATACTGTGCGATCGGTAGAAGAGCGTGTTCTTCATGCCATACTTATTTTTCAACTCTTAACATGATTTTGTTAGCATAGAGATGCTGCTATAATAATTTGATAAAATAGAAATATCTAAAAATACAATTAAAAATGTAATATATATACATGTATGCGTGTGTGTATATATGTATATGTATAAATCGCTCAGTTACCCTATTAAAGCAAATACCATGCAATGGGATGGATTAAACTACGGGAATTTATTGGCTTACAAAATCAGGTGTCAGCAAGGCGATGCTCTCTTCCTGAAGACTGTTCTGAGGCTGGCTGCTGGCAATTGCTGAGTTCCTCTGCTTCCCCAGCCCGGTGATGCCCTCTCCTTCCTCTTCTGGTCCCTGTTGGCTTCTTGTTTCTCCCAGTGGCTCTCTCCCCCCCAGTCTGATTTCCTTTACTTGTTAAGGACTCCTGCCATATTGGATGAAGCCTCCCCTCATTCAGTGTGGGCAACTTAACTAAATAACATCTTCCAAGGTCCTATTTATAAATGGATTCACACCCTCAGGACCAGAGGTTGGGACCTGAATTTGCCTTTTGTGGGGGATGTGATTCAATCCCCCACACAAATGTGTGCAAATATGTGTGTAAATTTTACTATATGTGCTACCTATTCACAGGCATGAAGTCATGTTCAAATTATTTGTAGTACAACCATACGTCTCTTTGGGTGCTTACATTTAATCTTTGCATCGACATTTCCAGTCCTACCTAAAACCTCATTTTAGTTTTACAATTCAAAAAAAGAAATGGGCGCCTAACTTTGACTGCAGGGTTTGATATGCATTTGGGTAGTTCTGCATTGATGGTTTTCTAGAGCACCAGCTACAGACACCTTTTACAGAGGTGCCATCTAAAAGGGAGATAAGATGAATTTATTATCACTTAGTTTTTTACAATCTGGGCTTTTGTTCCCAATGACCTGCTACCCATTTCCATAAGAATTGACTTGACTCATGTGAAAATATTATGCTTTGCAACTGAATGTCCTAGAATTCAAGGAGAATAGAATGAAATTTCAGTAAAGAGCATTCAATGATTTTAACTTATAAAATGTTTAAAAGATGTACACTCCTGCAGTAATTATTTTTAAAGAGGGCCGAATACCTATCACTCAGAATTTTTGAAAGTTAACTAAAACAAAGAAATTGGTAATTTTTTTCAATGCCACTCACCTGCCTTCATCCACAAATGTGATCTGTTACTATATGAAATTTACATGGACTCTTCCCATCTTTTTTATATTGTCACTGCAAATATATGTATCACTAAACAATATATAGTGAAGATTTTTAAAAATTACATTAGAAGTACATTATGGTAAACATCTGTAAATTAGTTTACAATCTTATTTTGCATACATCTAGTCATTTTGTTTTTAACAGAATATCCTTTGCATACATCATAGAGTACTTAACCAATTACCTTTTACAGAATAATTCATTTCCAGTTGTCCTGTACTACAATTATTATGGCAATAAATACCCTTACCAATGCTTCTTTTTGTGCGTGTATATGCATTTCTCTAGGATATATGTTTGTACTACTATTTATAAATATTAAACTCAGTTGATCTTAAACTCCAGTTTCCCAAATTTCAAAATTGGAACCGAAATTGGAACTGCATAGTAACTAAAAATTCAAATCACACAGCTAGAAAGTGGAAAATCTGTAATCCACACCCAGACTGTTGAGATAACTCCTGCACTTAAACATGCCCTCTGCTCTCAACAAAAAGTATTGCTGAGGCACATGTGGGAGGGAGATTCTCCATGTTATTAGGCAATGTCAAGTTGCTTCTGAAAGCAAAGTGCATGATTCCCCTTTCCCTATACATTCCCAACAATAGAGCAGAGACTAATTTTTGCTAAGAGCTGTGAAATTCTATTTCATTATTTTAAATTTTCATTTCCTTGATTACTAGTGAATTGGAACTTAACCGCATATTTTTGGTCTTTCCAGTTTCCCCTTCTGGGGAAAATTCAGCTTGTTTTTGTATGTTTGTTTTTAATAGCAAAGGTCCAGTGTTCTTTCCCCACCTTAATTTAGCCATGGAGTCTAGAGTAATTGACAATGATGTCAGTTTTTATTTTGTAACTAAATGTTGCTTTTCCACTAGAGACTCAGCTTGGTTCATACACATAAAAAGAAATCCTTGAAAAAGTTTCAGAACAAGGCACAGAAATTCATTTTGCTCTGTTGAATGCTGACACGAGAGATAATGCCCACTTTTAAATTTAATTTCCCTCCTAGTTGTCAGTAAAAAATGCTGCTTATGCCTGAAAAGTTCCTTGCCAGAATGTCATTTATGAAGGTACAAAACCTGTTTGTAAAATAGGTAGCTCAGCATTATACTTTATGATCACGTCACAGTAGGAAAAGCTTTAAAATAGGGAGGAAAGTCATTTTACTTACCAACTACACCAACTGAATGGCATGAATTGAAACAACTTATATTTAAAAATTTTTTCTCCCTCCCTTTACACATGAATTTGACCATTTTATAGTTTGAACATAAATGTCATCTAAGACTACTCACAAGCATATATATATATAGCAATGTATATATTAAGGTATCAGAAGAATGATTTTTAGTAACACTAATGATATTGCAAATGCTTTTTCATCTCTTTGCTTTATTTAATCTTTTCATTTGAAAAGTGTTTTTGTGTGTGTGTGTATTCCATTTGTATTGCTGTGTAACAAATAG
This sequence comes from Cabassous unicinctus, assembly GCA_029593785.1. Lineage (NCBI taxonomy): Eukaryota > Metazoa > Chordata > Mammalia > Cingulata > Chlamyphoridae > Cabassous > Cabassous unicinctus. The sequence goes on along the minus strand of JAQZBX010033420.1, from coordinate 9,710 downwards.
TCCTTAGTTGTGTAAAACAGCAGTCAGTTGTTTAGGGTAATGGAATCTGTGGCTCAGCAATTCTGAAAGGGCTCATGGGGAGTGGCTCTTGTATGATGCTTGGGTTCTCAGCTGGGAAATAGGAAAGGCTATGGGGTCGCTCTGGCTGAAGACTTGACTCATATGACAGCTTACTCATATATCTGATTGCTGGCTGTTTGCTAGGTCCAATCTTCATCTTTCCAAGAAGATGCTTGGGCATCACCATGGCATGGGGGTTGGGTTTCATGACCAAAAGAGAACCAGTGGAAAGCTTCATAACCTGTCATTGACCCACTTTGGAATTTATGTAGCATCAGTCCCTTGTACTGACAGACTTGCTCAGATTCTAGAGAAGGGAACATAGAGCCTTTTGTATTTGGGAGGAGTCTTAAAAGTTACTTTATAAGAAGTGCCAGTGTGATGTGAGAAACTGTTGTGGACATTTGTGACAAACACAATTGTCAAGTGTGTGTATATTTGGAGATTTCAAAAATGATTCTTCTGAACACACAAGTGACTTAAATTCTGGTTTACTTTTGCTGTACCTTCAAAATTTTCTATTCTACTAAATAGAAAACTTTAGGAGATGCTAAATAGTGGCAGATGTTTCTACTATGAAGTTAAACTTTCTTCCAGAACAGAATATCCCCATAGAAATCTTGGGCCTACCATTCGTTTTAAATTTTTACCTAGCCCAGAGGTGAAACTTATATGGAAGAAATTTCTCTGTTGTAATGATATTCTTGTCTTAGCAGGCTATTACAAATCCTTGTATCAAACTCAGTCTCCGTCTAACTGAAACAATATGGAATGACTGTGAAATGTTCACTTAACTCAGGAAGGAAAATGGTAAATGGCCTTTACGTAATGAAGAAATGTAAGGGAAGAGGAAACAATAAGCCATGATTTTAATAAGATTGTAATGAGTGTTTAATGTAAGCTTTGCCAAAATAGAATCAGCATCAACAGCATTTTAAAATAAAAAACTATCGAACTTTTCTGCAATATGGATGTATAAAAAATTCATGTGTACTAAGAGGTCTCCTATCAAAGAATTCAATATTATTGGAAAAATGAATAGCTGTAAAGGCAAAAATCCCATTTAAAAACCCATTTGGGGGGGGGATTATAGCATTAACCAAACGAAAAAATACAGTGAAAATTTGGAAATCAGAGTTCCAAATGTGGATACAAGGAGACATGAATATATAATGAGAGGCAAAACCAAGCAAACAGTATCTAAGCTATGGAATATTTGATGATATGCTCTCAGTTCAGTGAATGAGAAGAGGGCTGGACCCAGGCAAAGTGCTGATTTTAGCTAAGTTTGGTTTCTGCCTTCATTCTTGGGCTAGCTCCATTACAGAGAGACTGGGAGAGGGAGAGGGTCAGAGCATCAAACCCTGTGCTCACTCCCTCCTGGTCCTTCTACCTGGGAACAGATGTTCTTTGGGGTAAGATCTCGTGGCCCTTGAGGATGCTGGATGCCCCTGGCAGCTGAAGAGCAAGGTCCGTGACCACTCTTGCCAATGGCTGGCCTTGGTCCTGTCCTGTCCTAGGATATATATCTTCTCTCAGTGAAGAGCAGCTCCCTCGTAAGCTAAATGATCTACAGGATGCTTTAAATTGCACCTGACTCAGAGTAAATATTTAAAGCTTCATGCATGCATTCCTAGGTCTAGTCCTGCTTTCAAAGGTGTTTTTAATTTACTGTTCTTTATATAAACAAATATCCACACCTGTTGAAGGATTTCAAAGCATCTCTAAAGTGAAGACTTTGATTTTTTAATGTAGCCTCTTCAGGACTCTTGAAAAATTTACCCTTTTGCCAAGAGTTTTATAGAAGAAGAAAAACTAAGTTGGACTCTAAGAAAAAAGGCATAAAAAACAAACAAAAACACACACACTGGTTTTGCAGAGTGTCTTTGTATTGGTTTTTCCTTAGACTTTGATGATTAATGTATAAAACTTAGTACAAAGAACAACGCTTGAACTATTTGGGAATATACATAGAATTCTGAACCACCTGCATCCATTGCTGATATGCTCAATGCTAACTGTAAAAGTTTAAGATTTTTCCCAGTAGTTTCCACTAAAATGTTTCATCATCAGGAACATTTATTTATATTTCCCTTTCCATGCCCATTGTTTGCAAATAATTGGGTACAAGGAAAAATGCTAAGGTGTTTATTTTTCATTTATGAACTATACATATGACAGGCTGAAAGAACCTAAGGTTATCACTCTAATCCTACTGAGCTGTACAGTTCAACAGAAACTAAAGGACTCTGTTGGTATTTCTAGCCTCAGCAGAATTTTTTTCATAATCATTTGTGGTTCTTAATTCAACAGAGAAAAATTATCACTTTTTCCAAACAAAAAGTATACACCCATGCCATCTATTAAAGGCAAGTGAAGTTTAGTTGTGTTAACTTTTGGTATGTTGCTCCTTAGCACTTTAGTTACTGAAATTCAAGAAGAATCACTGTTAGCAGAAGCAATATTCTTATATCCTCCACCTTTGAAACTACCCCAACATGATCATGGACAATAGTTACCTACTTCTTAGAAAAAAGCAACTCATGCTACTATCTACCTAGTCAAGGAAAATTATTTTCTCTTCTTGGGTTGTAGAGATAATTTAATATACATGTGTGTACAAATGTGTATTTTTCCCAGAAAAATACACATTTCAGACCACTTTCCTCTCCATGTTACAAGTACAAATCAATGTGTGAACTTTGCTATTTTTTATGTTGTGTTTATTTGCTAACCTCTCTGGAAGTACACGTATAATATGCTCTGGGGTTTGCATGTGTCTTAGGATGTGATTCTTATTAATGTTCTTGGAATTACATTTTGTTCCCTTGGAACAAGAAAATTAGAAATTAATGTGACTGATATAGGATGTGGAGGTGAGTCAAGATACCTCACTTTTGTGGCTAAGAGGACAGTGAAGACACAATGGCTCTTTTCCCACCTGCTACTATGACCTTTGGAGAATGGTTGTCTCTCTTCCTGGAAGCAGTGCCTTTCTGATAAGAGAACTCTGTGTCATTCCCCAACTTCACAATAATTAAAGTTTGCTTTTGACACTTCTACAAGACACTTTGGACAAAAGGTCCTCAGAAAAATGATTGCATGATCACTTCCCAAAAGCCCAAGCCAAGGCAGAATAAATCAGCTGCTGTTCTGAAATGACAGCACAGAGCTGGAGAAGAAGCTGGGGTTTGCCACTGATAATGCTAAGAGCAGGTAAAAGCTTTGAAATATAAATCCATAATGCCTCTGAACCACAGTACTGTCCCCAGGAGCCCCAAATCAATGTGAGTGAACTACATTCTGGATGACCCAATGGACTTGAATTCCTCTGCATATTCCAAAATGTCTCTCACCTCAATGATTTGAACAAGTGCATAAATAAATAAACATAATGGAGACCCAAAAATAATGAGGCTGATATTCAGGCAATCATTCTACAAAATGCTGTAAGAAGGTACTGAAGTGAAGTATGGATTCATCAAATGTTGGGAGCGAGGTTCACGTCTATTATCTTATAATTAACAGATGTTTGGTTTTGATTTGCATTTATGATCTAGCTTGTCTGCCTTGGTGACCTTGAGAGTCATGGGCGTGACAATTCAATTCTCCACGCCTCGGTATCTTTCCCTTTGTAAGGGCTGATTTGACATGTGAAAACAAAAATATCCCAAATCATCAGAGACTGAGTCATAAGACTGTGGGAGATGGAAAAATTGGTACGTAGCACCAAGGTCAACTCCATCCTTTTGCAGGTGAAAAACTTAGACCTGAGAAGTGAATTGACTTGAAAAGTGATGTCTACTTAGCAACAGAGCTGGAATAAATAAAAAAAATTCTCTTATTCTGAGCCCAGGGGAATTTCTGTTGTTTTACCAAAATAATACATATTGTGAGTAATGAATTTGGCTTACGCCTACCTTCTCCTGGAACTCAGTTGCTGAAGGAGAACTTAAGCTTTTCTTTTTTAGGAAAATATCACTAGGAAAAATGAATGTTTCAAAACTAAATTTTTAAAAATAACTTCTTTGTCTTTGCTGGCAATTAAATATTTGACTGGCATACGATACCTCCCATAAGAAATATCTTTATATGATTACAGAATGTACAAAAGGAAACCTTTCCGAACTTAGAAGGGAAGTCAATGCCTATGGAGTTTAAATCACTTACAGATACAAACTATTTATGATGAAAAGAATGGACTACCTACAGAAATGCTGTAAAATGAGATATTTATGATTTAAAAGTTAGCTGTTTGAATCTCAATGGATAAATTTATGGACTGATATTTTAGCAAGGTGGGTGTGTTAAGGCAGAATGACTGTTCAAAGAGTCTCACATCCTAACCTCAGAACCTATGACTATTACCTTACATGGCAAGAGGGACTTTGCTCAAGTAATTAAGTTACGGACCTTGTGATACAGAGGTTATCCTTGACTATCTGGAATTGCCCAAGGTCATCACAAGGGTCTTTATAAAAGGGAGAGAGGAGGGTAGAGTCAGAGAAGGAGATGTGACAGAAGCAGAGGTCCATGTAAAGTGGGACCATCAGCCAAGGAATGTAGGGCAGCCTCTCAAAGCTGGAAAACACAAGGAAACGGGTTTTCCCTTGGAACATCCAGGAGGAATGCAGCCCTACTGAACTATTTCAGACTTCTGACCTACAGAATTGTAGAAAAATAAATTTGCATTGTTTCAAGCCACTAAAATTGTGTAAGCTTGTTACAGCAGCATCTCAGTTTGTCAGTGCCATTATAACGAATGCCTCTGACAGCTTGGGTTAAACAGTAGGAACTTATTGTTTCACAGTTCTGGAGCATAGAAGTCCAAAAGCAGGGTGTTGATAGGATCATGCTTTCTCTGAAGTCTGTAGCATTCTGATGGTGACTTCCTGAGAATCCATAACTCGGTCCCTTCCTCTGTCACATGGCAGTCTGTTTCCTCCTGACGGATGTGTCCAAATTTCCGAGGCTTGTCCTCAGCAGTCACTGAATCGAGGTCCACCCTGATTCACTTTGGCCGCAACTTATCTGATAGCATCTTTGAAGGTCCTATTTACAGATGGATTTGACATCCACAGGACTTGGGCTTAGGACTTGAATATGCTTTATAGGGGACATGGTGGCTCAATCCATAAAAAATAGCAACAGGAAACTAATAGGGTAGGAAAATTATTCCTCAAAATAACACTAAGTGCCTTCTAAGTGAATACAGAAGTATAAGAGAATAAAGTTCAAATTTCCTCTGCAGCATTGTAAATGTTTGGATATAAGAGAAGGAAAGAGCCAGTCTTGGATCTGTGACTGCTCTCGTTCCTTACCCAGTCCATTGCTCTTCTGTCTCCATGGTTCAATAATGGATATAACATCCTGAGTAATCTGTGTGTTGAATAAAACGGACAGAAGCAACAGGACCATATTTTCATTATGCCTACAGCTGTTTCACATGGAAATGGTGTATGAGTCCTAGGAATGAGAGTATTTGACAGTCTCCAACAGTCTTCCATTGCATTCAAGATGGTAGCAATTCTGTGAGGCTCATGAGGATTCCTTTGGGAGTCAGCCTGTAGCAGAGAACCTGGCACCTAAGTGTGCTTTATTTATGGTGTGAATGAATGATGGAATCGATCAAATTATCTGTACATTAATGAAAGAAATATTATGGACTGACAGGGTATACTTTTGCTGGAATCCCCCGTGTTTTAACTTTCCCACCATTGCTGTCTTGGATATCTCATGAATGTAAGGACAATTATTCTTATCTGAAGTTGACAGTGATAAGACACTAGAGAACAGATTCTCTACTACAATTTTTGACACAGTTCTTTAATCTTTTTTTCCAATATCAGCATTTAATACAATATTTTAAGAAATCAAAATTAATGCAAAATTCCATGATGAACAAATTATAGCCATTTCAGAAGAAAGTTTCAGTATTCTTTTGCCTGAGACACCAATATAGCATTCTTGTTCATTTTGTTCATCGTGGAACTTTTTAATACTTATTTTAGAGAATTCAAATACCATAAAATTAAATTATGCATTTAAGTGGTTTTCACTTCATATGCATATTTTTAAAACATCACCATCTAATTCCAGAAAACTTTCCTCACTCCCAAAAAGAAAACCTGTACCCCTTAGTTGCTAATTATTCTCTCTTCCCCACAGCCCCTGGCAAGCACAATCTGCTTTCTCTCTCTGGATTTTCTGATTCTGAACACTTTATAAAAACAGAGCCATAAAATATGTGGCTTTTTGTGTCAAACTTCTTTCACCTAACAATATTTTCTAGGTTCGTTCATATCGTAGGACGCATCGATACTTCATTCTTTTATTGCAGAATAATAATTTATTTTCTTAATATATTTTGTTTTTCCATTCATCAGTTGGACACTTGGATCCTTTCTACTTTTTGACTTTACTGAATAAGGCTGCTATGAACATTCATGTACACATTTCTCTGCGAATGTTTTCAATTCTCTTGGGTACGCCTGTAGAAGAGAGGAATTGCTGGATCATATGACTCTGTTTAACTTTTTGAGGAGCTCCAAAACTGTAGCAATTAAACTCAACTTTCCTAAGCTAATTCTTTTAAGTAGGTTTTCTTTGTCATGTGGCCACTAACACCTTTGCTTGGTTAGCTTAGTTTTTAGCTAATGATTGGACAGAGATTTCCTCAAGTGCCTCAAGTCTAGCAGTCTTTGCTGAGGAGCTCTGCTGTGCACTTAGGGACATGCCTTTAAATCTATGTTCTCACTGTTCTGAGATTCAGCTGTTTCCTTTTGTTGAGTTAACGTTGAGTGGTAGTTTATGACTTCTCTGCCTTTTCCTGCCTGTACAGAGCCTCCAAGTTATCCAGAGATGACACCACAGGACATTCTCAAGTCTTTACTGGACATGCACACACACCAATGCAGTGTTGCCTTCTAGATTCCCAGGAATGGTTGACTTTTCAAAATCACTGTTGATATCTCATTCCACAGCTTTTCTTTCTAACTCTTTTGATCAGCTGCTCATTTGCTTCTTTCTGGTGGTGTCACCACTTCAAGCAACTGCAGTGTTAAATAATTGCCACTAACTATGTTTGGTGATCACCGTGGGGAAAAGGCTGTTTGATTGGACAAGTTCTGAGGCAGGTGAAATAAAGACATGTTTGGTAAATGGGGTTTTCCAGGTCAAATGACAATTTTCTGGAACTTGGGGTTGATAGAACTCCAACCCTGTTTTGATCCTTCCAGGAGTTGCCAAGCTACTGCTTTTCCCCAGAATCATGGGCTCTTTATTTTCAAGGCTATCCCAGAACTAGAGATAAGAATTTGTGGAACAGTGCAAGTCAAAACACTAATAGTCACTTTTTAAAAAAAACTGGAATTGTCATTTTTCTTGAATAAATGCTCCTGGATTGTTGTAAACACTTGGTTAATCTACAGATTTCTGAAGAGATTTTGACTGTCTTTTACTTGTTTTCTAATTGGATTTTTGGAAGTTTTTACTATGCCATACCTGAAGACATGATTCCCTAGGTCGGGTAGGTTTTATGGGCCACCTACACACACATTCTCATTTCCTCAGAATCCCTTTATATTATGGAATACCTCTAAACACATTTCATTATAAATTAGACCTGAGTTACCAGATTAAGTAAAAGTTCTCATGATATAAGAGCTCTTTCCCTAAAGTGATTTAAATGAAGGCTCTTCTTTCCTTCACTGTACAGAAGCATAATTATATTTGACGACTCTTCTTACTGATGTGTGACCTTTCACAGACACGAAGTGAGTCATGTTCCAGTTTCAAGTGCAGAAATTTCTGAATTGACCTTCAAAAGCATCTGATCCACAAGAAACAAATGTGTTGGGTTCTAAATTTGAGCTTATGGGCAACTGAAACCAACCAGAGAAAATTCCCTAGCGTTGGATCACAATTCCAGAAAGGACAAGAGAATTGCAGTTCCTCCCTAACATTAAAAAAAATTAATCAAAATTATACTCGGGGTATGGATATTTTATAAAACATTCATTACTGGGCAAGAAGAGATCGGAAATTCTCTAGCTTGTATTTTTTCACTCAATGGTTAAGCGGTGCGTCTTTATTCAGCATCCACCCTTTGTTAGTGTCTGCATTAATCGGTGTGGGAAAAACAAATATATTGAATGTCCTTTTCTCTCTAAGGGGTCTTGCATTCTGTATGACAGGCTGTTACCATAAAGCTCAACACTGACCTGGGTGGAAAGAGGCAACCCCTGCTCCTTCCACATCAGCTTAAGGATAACAAGCTGTCATGACATATGCTGCTAGTATTGAGTTCTCCCAGAGACTTCACGTGAAATAAAGGATTCTGGAGTAGGTAACATTTGAGCTGTAAAGAAAATATGAGTGTTCTGAGATAAAATTGCAATTTCCCAATCCCTGGATGCCCAAGCAAAAAAGCTTCATGGGCTAACCACCTACTCATCACCTCTTGTTTTACTAGAAATACAATCTGCTGAACTGGAACGAAAAAATAGATGAATTCGGGCATATGGAATGTGTCTGCTTTCCTGCTTTGCCCCTTAACAATGATCCTGGCTCTCGGTGAATTATTGAACTACCTATTTAAATTATTTAAGTGCTCATTTGAATACCTATTTGAAATATTAAAATGGTGTGAAAGCAGTGGGTATATATGCTAATAGATTTGTACCTCCAGAAGGCTTATGACTTTTAAGAGAGGAGAGTGGAGCGTGCTGGGGGCAGTTACTGAGTTGGGACAGCAGGAAGTATAAATGGATGAAATGCAGTAATTGGCAGTTCTTTAAAGGGCCAGGTTACAGCAAAGTGGGGGAGAAACCCACCCGTAAGCGGGTTCTGGAAAACTCAGTATTCAGGATAAATGGCATTTTAATGAAATACTTTGAAAAAAGCAAAATCAGTGCAAGGAAGTCCATGGCTCATGAAATATCAAATTGTAAGGAGAGCCTTCTACAGGGGCTGGGATTAGGGGAAGGCAAAGAGGCCCTTTTATTGCCCATTCCCCTGACCAAAAAGCTTCATATGGAGAAATCTGTAACTCATAAGCTCTTGTAGTATTCCTTGCAGAAACACCGCAGGTTAAATATTATACCACTTGGCTAATAGCCTTGCTTTCTTCTGTTGTAGTACAAAAAGGAAATGTTTTTATGTTCCTGGCATATAATTTCTTTAACATTTGTTTTAGGTTAACTTTCTAATTAAGCAGTATTTTTTTTAGGTCAGTGACCAAGGAGTTGGTGAAACTTTAGCAAGCTAAATAACATTAAACAAAATATGCTGCTTAAAAGAAATGAGGAAGCAGCAATTATAATCAGAGTTTTACCAGGGAAATGCTAATGAGGCATTTTGGTTTCAAAAGTGTGACCTTTTTAGCACCACCTCTGCAGAGTGGCTTTTATAGTAATTCTTTTTATAGGAGCCTCCAATAGGGATGTCTTTATTTTTGGAGAATCTATTTTTAAATCTCTGTCTGCCTCAAACACCATATTCGTGGGTTTCATTTGTAGCCTGGGTGATTCTAACACAGCCGTGGTCTGGGGTAATTGCACAGGCCTGTGAGGCGCCCACATCTGGGACCAAGGGATGCTTCCTTCTCAAAGTTATTTAGGATTGAACAGGGATTCAAGGTCTCCTTCCCA